>CAJHQP010001314.1:0-120919 GCA_905132765.1 Moricandia arvensis | reverse complement strand
ACCGGAGACACTCAAGCTTGCGATCAGTGATTGAGCGGACATTTGGAGTTTGGAAAGAAAAATGAAGAATTCTTGACCGTAGGCATCCAAAATATTGTGTGACCAAATGGATAAAACTAATAATGGCAACGATGGCACTACACAACTTTATACGTGATTCACATCGAGAAGATAATGATTTTGTGCATTGGCAGAGAAGAGAAGAATACCATAGTCATGGTGATGGTGATGGTAATGGTGATGTTGATGATGCTGATGATGAATATGGCGATGGTGATGGTGATGATCATGGCGGACATATTCCATATGCGCCGACCGGTGATATAACTATGGAAGGTTTGTGTGATTATATTACTAAAGAGTTGAGTAAATGATATCGAGTACCTTACTAGTTTATTTGATTTGCTTTTATACTGATTTTTATTTACTATTATAACATTTGATCTTTAATTTCAAAATATTTATTTTATGTTTAGTTTATTATTATAACTTTAGCTAAAATATATTGTATAAATTAAATAACTAAAAATGAATTTCCAATAAATGTAAGGGCAAATCTCTCAAATAGACATTTTTAAGTTTTTGTCACAAAAATAGACTTTAAAAAAGACCAAAATAGATATTTTTATTTTGAAAATTCTAATATTTTTTAATTTTTTTAATTTTAAGCCTCAACTTCAAAACTCCACCCCATAACTCTAAACCCTAAGTCTAGATTAGTTAACCCAATTGGTATAAATGTATATTTACACCCTGTAATAAATTTTATTTTGGTCATATTTCTTCTTGAGTGCTATTTTGGGGACAAAAATTTTTTAGTTCTATTTTAATCATTAATTCTAAATGTAATAATTAAAAGATAAATATTTGGTTGCGGACGATGAAAAAATGAACAACGTAGCGACAAGTCGCTGCGATCAACCGCACGATCTTCAAACAAACAACACAGTGACAGTCGTTGCGATCAACCGCACAATCTTGAAACAAACAACTAACAACAACACGAAGTCGATGATGCTAGTCACTGACTCTGGTCGCTGACGCCAGCGACCACGAAATGAACATGGCCTAAATGGATTCCTGAAAGTTCCATTATTGGATTCATCTTTCCGGCCAACAACGACCTTTCTGCCGGCGTTGTACCTTGTAATCGACCTTTCCCCCAATTGATTGATCAGATCTTGGTTCCCATTGACGTTTGCTTCCTTTCACATGTGACAGTAAATCCACACTTCCTGTTATGGTGTTTATGTGTGTAGGTCATCCATGTGTGAAGAAACAAGATGTTGCGGTACTCTGGAGTAGAGTATGAAGATTTGAAGTTCTGGTCGTGTTTTGATGGCGTTTCAAGGAATACTCAAAGCCGGCTAACAGAGGTTTCATTTTCTTCAGTGGTTAAGTCAAATCCTAACAATCGTTGGCCTAAGTCGTGAAGGCTCTCATACAATGCAACTGAAAGCAAGAGAAAATAGAGATTCTCATCGACGTAACAGTCACTACCGGCGTTGAAGATAGTGGTGGTGACGTCAAGCTTACGGTGGTCATGAGGTCATCCTCTATGAATTACCTGGAACCTCTACAAAAGGGTTACACGTGTCTACCACTAGAGATTACTATTTTCATTGTGTAGTCTTAGTCTTCGCTTGCTTTTATTGCATTGTAACTTAATATTCCATTTGGGCTTTCATGAAAAAGTTGACAAAAAAAAGATATTAAATGATTTTCATGTGAATATTATAAATCTCAGATCCTTGTGACGATTTCAAACACACACACAAGTAACCCTCAACTTCTCTCACACACACTAATAGGGGCTATAGTAATGGGTAAATTTCTAAACTAAGATCACTAGACAACTAGATCTTAACTGAAAGACACTATTGTCCTATGACATGAAAGAGGATAAACCAAATCTCGCTGTGTATGGTCTTTATCATCTTCACCACTCAGATAACAACTTGAAACTGCACACCATATACTGAAACACGAACATAATCATAATAAAATTCTGATAAAAAAAAAAACAAAATAGCACTGAATGGATAGAGGCGTTGTTGTGTCTCCATAAGAAAGAGCACAATGTCGACCTTCGGATCCGGTAGCAGCTGACCGTTGAACTTCCAATCCGGAACAAAGCCAATTCAACTTACAGACTTACGCAACAAAGACATCACAAGGAAACAATTATTGCAAGTATGTGCCTCATCCCCGTCAGAACCACACAGAACACAGAGGCAACAAAAAAAAACAATCCACGCCATTGCCCAGATCCACCGACGCGAGAGATAGCAACAACTAACGCCACATGTGCAGCCACCGGAGACCACAGAAAGATAACCACGACCCTAAAATCGCAAGCACCACACACACCATCATTGAGGGCAGAGAACCCAAGGCTGGAGGAAAAACTCAAACTGCAAAACCAGAGGTACAGAAGCACCAAACCATTCATGAACTCACGACCACCACCTGCCATGCCATAGTGGAGGACGAGACAATCTCATAGGGAAAAACCCTACGATTTGGCCCTACGATTTGGAGCCGCTGTCCTCAAACACCACCGAAACGCATCAAGTTTCAGATCTGAAACGAGGCGACACCAGTTCTTATCCCACCGGTTAGCTTTCGCCAGCCAACCACATAATCCATAGTTCCATCTTGCATCATATATAAGGGATCCCTTGGTTCGGAGCGAAAAAAAAAACAGAGAGGCGAGAAAGAAAGAGAAGAGGGGAAGAAAAGAGATACGGGGGAAGGATCTGGCACCGCGAAAGCGGAGATGGCGGCCGCCAGAGAAAATAAACTTAACGAGAGAAAACCTTAGGAGCTTTGTATCCATTGTTCTCAAAAAGGCTATTTAGATACGACAAAAGATGGAAAGAGGCTTCAAAACTCATGACTCCTATCAAAAGAAGTCCGAGGATCTGTGTATATATTTGTGTGTGTGAGAGAAGCGTGGAAACGAAACGTTTCGAAACGTGGAAACGTGATTTTTAAGAAAATAAGAAATAGAAACGTTTTAGAAACGTCTATATATATATATATATATTTGATTTATCTAAAAAAGAAAACCAAGTAATGGAAATGATATTTTTCTTGGCACATTATAAAAATTCTAATCAATAATTCGAAAACTAACACATGTTATCATTCTATAAATTTAGGGAGCGATTTCATTCGAAATCAAATCATTATACTAAATGATTACAAATATCGAAAGATAATATTATAATATAAATTAATAAACATGTAATAGCTAACATCAAATACCACATAGTTATTATTTCGCGTTTCCAATCAGAATCGTGAGTTTCCAGATTAGAAACGCAAGTTTCCATCGTGTTTCCAAAACGAATTTTTCAAGAAACGCGTTTCCGAAGAGTTTCTTCAAGTTTCCAAGAGATTCCGATTCCGAAACGTTTCCGAAACAGGAAACGGACCTTGATCGGAGTTTCCATGCAATCTAGATCTGCAATCAATAGTATTTCATGTTGGATAAGGCTTCAAATATGTATCAATTTTATGTCTATTTGGAAAAAATCAATGATCAGTTTACTCAGACTCTTCTTCCCTAACTTCAATATCTAAATTTTATCTTCATCATTATCATTCACATTATCTAGGTATTTTGCTTGACCATGTAGATTTGTTAACGTTTCGACTTCCACAGAATTGAACATTTATAATTTGAGAATTATTTTCAGACTGCATTGCCGTAAAATCTTAGTTTCCATTACCCAAAATTCTTTCTATTGGTTGTATCATCATTGCTACTTTCCATTGTTGTTCTCTTTTCCAAGTTATCAGTAGATACAGAAGCAAGATTATTGCAGAGTTCTTAGGCGGAGGTTTTTTTAGAAACAGTTATGAAACATGTCCTTAACTGTTCATAAGAATTTTCGCCTAATAACCCTGCAATAATCTTGCTCTAAGAGCATGATTATAAGAGTTTTTAGTGGGTTTTTTAAAGGGTTTTTATTACGTGAGTCTCATGAACAGTATAAGAGTCGGTTACAAAAACTATGAATTATATTGTTCGCATGTTCCACTGACATGTGGCGATCCGCGATTAGTTTGCTTTTAAATTTTGTTTTTTAGACAAAAAAAATTAAAAAACTCCAAGTGAGATTTTAGGGATAACTATGTCCTAACGTACTTAATTTGCTTGTAACCAGTTTGCAAAGTCTTTTTCATTAAGTGTGATTGGATTTTCATCACGTATACCCATATGATCAGCAATCATGCTATCATCAAACAATCTAAATATGAATATCTCTTAGAAAGACAAAAAAAATTTAAGAAATTTCTCTTTTAAAAATATAAGTTAATTTAGATCTTACGTACCTTTTTAATTGTCTTGACTATTCACAATTTTCAAAAAACATATGTATGTGCATGATGGTGGTTTGAAGCCATACCTTTTTAATGATCTTGACTATTCACGATTTTCAAAAAACATATGTATGTGCATGATGGTGGTCCTTTGTTTGAAGCCATATATCATTTGCTTTATGATATTTCATGAATTTCACCTATTATCACCGTGATATAAGTTTGTATTAAAGTGTTTATATGCTTTTGGAGTTGTTTTAGAGTCTTTAATTGTCTAAATACCTATTGGACAAGATTGGAGCTTTGAAGAAAGCTCTCATGAAAACTTGAAGTTGGAGTCTGTTTTAACGCAAAGCATCGATCGACAATACCTCATGTATGTCGATCGACGCCCCAACTCTCCGCAAATTTATTGATGATTTGTTGAAATTATAAGAACTGCCCAGAGGTCCAGGAATTGCACAATAAGTCTCTGGTCACATATTAGACGGTTTATTAGGGTTTTCAAATGTTTTGTAATCTACGCTTCATTATTCTAGAGGAGAGAAAAGTTAGGATTGGAGAGAGAGATCTGAACACCTTGTGAGAGAAGATATTGAACTCCTTTTGTTTTCTACTTTGTTTCTCTACTCTTTCTATTTTATTTTATGAAATTTATTCAGACTAATACCATCTTCTTTATGAGTATGTCTGAGTAGTTTCATTGTTAGATATGAGGCTTTTCAAAGGTTGTTAATGGTCTGCTAAATATGTATTGTTGTTAGGGAAATTAATTACTTCTTCACCTAGTTGTTCTTACTATTATGATTAAGACTGGTCAACTTAAACCTAGATCTTAGGATAATGTTTACTGCTAGAAATAAGACTAGTATGATCTGATTGGCTAGGCACATACGACAGTTGGTCTAGGAGGTTACAGAACCTATCAATCATGTTCGCTAAAGCATTTATAAAAGTAGTATCGATCGACACCACTTACATGGCATCAATCAATACTCCCCAAGGATTTTGTAATAACCTCCCCATGGGACCCAACTGGCGCTGCAGCGCATCGATCATAACCCCTCTCTTGTGATACAACATGCCCTCTGAGACCTCGACTCACATATAGGTTATTGATGCACTTGGTGTTACTCGAACCCAAGACCTCACCCCTTAACAACTCTCCCATGGAGAAGCTATCACCAATTGAGCTGCAGGTCAACTGGTGACAGCTTCTCCATGGGAGAGTTATTAAAGGGTGAGGTCTTTGGCTGACAGCATCTCCATGGGAGAGTTGTTAAAGGGTGAGGTCTTGGGTTCGAGTAACACCAAGTGCACAAATAACCTACATGTGAGCCGAGGCCCAAAGGGCAGGTTGTATCACAGGGGAAGGGTTATGGTTGATGAGCTGCAGCGCTGGCTGGATCTCACGGGGCAGGTTGTTACAGATTTATGTACGAGAGTAAGAGTCTTAGGTTTAAAAATTAGATAATCTTTGCACACGAAAGTTGATTGATTATAACTTGAGGTTGAGTTCGAGAACTACACCTTAATACATTCCTAATAACATATTCAATTTGCATTCATAATACGCCTAAGAGTCCCCCAAGTCTAGCTTCATCTCATCTTGAAAACTTACAACACTTAATCTCTCTGTTTACTGCTTTCTATTATTACTTTCTAGCTTTATTTCAAAGACAATAAATCTATGGTGTAATCTCAGAGTCTCTATGGATTCAAACCTTAAGTATTACAACGAAACCTATTATTTGAGAGAGTAATTCTTAAGGTTAATTTGAGCATATCAAATTTGGCACCGTTGCCGAGGACTCTTTCTTATTACCATTAGATTTAGTTTAGAGTACAGTCTAGATTTTTTTTTGTTTATTAATAATTCTTTCTTTGTTCCTGCTGAAACATGTACATTTACAGAAGAAAATGTATTCCGGACGACGAGCATTGATCGACAAAGCGGAAGAAGAGCCAGTCGACAACGCATTAGTAATGACAATCGACGACATACTTTCTGAACCGATCGACGCCACTCCGCCATAAGCAGGTAAGTCTACACTTACAACTTTTGATTATAATAAGGAAGTAATCCTGGAAGATCCATAAGGTCAAATATGCAACACATCAAACCAACTCATTAATAAACAGGGGGCTGAATTCCATGATAAAATTACCATAAACTTGAATAATGAGAAGGAGCATCAATTATTCAAGATTTCTTAAAACCTAATAGGACCTATTCCAATAGGTCTGCGATCAGACTACGAGAGAACAACATAGGAGGTTCTAAGCTTAATCTATATTTCCTTGTTCTAGTACGTCAAAATCCCTTCTGTGGTTTTCTTACTGAACATCCAAACGATCACATTGAAAAATTGGAAGTCATGGTGTATGACGACTACAATCGCTGCAAGCTCTTTTCATTCTCGCTTGAAGGAGGCGCTAGAATATGGCTGGACCAGCTACCACTCGAATCATTGACTTGCTGGAGAGATATTAGGAGAGCTTTCATCAACAACTTCTTCGATGAGACACAATATTGGGAAGTGATAAACAAGCTATCCACTTTTTCCCAAGGTATCAGTGAACCTATAAAAACTGCTTGGGGAAGGTTTAAGGAATACCAACGTGAATGCCCAAATCATTGCTACTCCAAACCTGAATAGATCAATATCTTCTACAGAGGCCTGAATCTCAACTACAAAAACTACACTTGACACTGCCAATGAAGAAAACTTCAAAACTAGGAGTCTCGAGGAAGCTAGAAGGCTGATTAAGAAGGTTACCTCAAGTAAGAATTTCGAGAGAATGGATGTTGAACGAAGTGATCCAATGGATTATGAAGAAGAAATTAAGTTGGCTGAAGTAAAAGAAACGTTGGAATCTGTTCAAGCTCTTCTATTGGAACAAAATTGATCTTGATCCGGTAAAGAAGATGGAGACGTTTCAACCGAACAAGAAGAACAAGTAGAAAATCCATTGGCGTAACCACTTTCTAGGATCAACCGTTTGGGTTTCGCAGTGGTATAGCGAGTAAGATGCAATGCACCGAAAGGAAAAGCAAAATCGAAGAAAACCAAGTCTTCACGGGAAATCAGAAAATGGCCTCCAATCTTGACGGGAAGATATACTTTATATAATCTGATTTGATGGACAGCTTTAAGGGTATAAGTAACCAAATAAAGAGTTTACACTGTCCGGAGATAATAAGGATTTCTCCCTGGGAGGACTGATACTAATACAAGGTGTCAAGTTAATGGCGTAACATTGAGAAGTTGAAAACAAGCCACTCCAAACGTAAAGGAATGCATCACCATAGATGAATTTGTAGAAATCAAGAAAGATGGGAAAAATGATTTGCAACCGTTATCACTTGACACTCTTGAGCATGGTTCAGCTTTTTTTTCCCCAGAACTAGGGAGATCAGACCAAGCTGAAGATTTAGAATAATTGCAACCTGATCTCGATGACAAAGAAGGGGAGTCGGGGATTGACGAGAGTGTCGATCGCCAGCGTACACGCCATGTCGATCGACACCCGATCCCTCTAGACCCACTACCAACTAAATCTTAGGCACCAGTAGTAGCAGAGGTATACATACACAGACCTCCTTTTTCTACCCACAATCGAGAACTAGAAAAAGCCATATGCAAGAAAACTTTCAACAAAATTGTTGTAGAGATGCCACTTAGTGACATCCTTAATGTTTCATCTTCAGTCAAGAAGTACGTAAAAGACATGGTGACACATGGCTTTCCAAAAAACGAGCAGAGCGTGATAATAGTTTCCGTGGAAATAAGTGATATGATTTCAGGAGAAATCCCAATTAAATGCTCGGATCCTAGTAGTTATGTTCTAGATTACAACATCCACCATGAACGATTTCAGAGATCCCTCTGCGATCTGGCTCCAGTGTGAATTTAATGCTTTATTCTATTGCAATTTCCTCGGGGTTAACTCAATTTAAATCAAAACGAATTACTCTCGTTCTAGCCAATAGGTCTGTTAGGATTCCCGAAGGTGCCCTTGAAGATGTACCCGTAAGGCTAAACGAATGCGACATACCTACAGACTTCTTAGTGTTGAAAGATGGGCGGGAATCGAAAGACCCCCATATCTTAGGATTAGCCATAGCCGGTGAAATCATCAATGTTAGGGAAAGACGCATATGTCTGAACATGGAGAATTTTCCAATTGTTTCAACATGGAAAAAACTTGTCAAGAAACCATTCATCGATAGCCAAACTTTCTTTATCAACAATCTTTTTGAGCTAGTTGATGAATCATTCATGGATGTATGTTCTAACGATCCTTTAGGAAGAGCTCTTATGGCTCTTGAAACATATATTTTCAGTATAGATAACAGAGCTGATGGGTACTCTAGGCTGATGAATGTAGAGGTCATGCATGTCGATGTGAAGGAAGAAATTAAAAGTTTGCCAAGCATCGATCAATACTCTAGCAGAAACGACCGACAAATGCTTGCTTCGAACAACTGGAGATCAGTAGAATCTCTGAAAATTTAACTTAACAACTTCCGTCTGGTCTTAAATTTTCCTTTCTCTGCGATAACTCCTATCATGTTATTGTCAATGCTAACTTGAGTAGTAATGAACTCACCCTATTACTAAACAAATTACGCAAGTATTGCAAAGTCCTTGGGTATTCCCTTGATGACATTCCAGGTATCTCACCCGATCTATGCATGCATAGGATTGACCTAGAAGGAAGACATCTATTGAACATCAAAAGAGGCTGAACCTGAATCTGATAGAAGTGGTGAAGAAAGAAATTATGAAAGTTCTAGAAGCATGGGTCATCTATCCAATCTAAGACAGCAATATGGGTATTGGTAGCAGTTTGCAGTAGCACGAATTCACTAACTGCTATCAAAAGTGTCAAAATCGGAGCACAACTCTATCGTAGCATTAAATATTTTGTTTTGATAAAATTAATAACTTGTTTTTTGTCTAAGTCATTTCCTTCTTTCAAAGAAAAAAAAACTTATTCATTTTATTTCTCTTCTTCTTCATTGTTTACTTCAATATGTCTCTTCATTCCCTATCTTCTTCTTCGGTTTGTTTTTTTCTTCTTCTTATTCATCCCAATCAAATAAACAATGACTTAAGGATTTGCAAGGCAACCATGATCTGTCAAGCCATTGGATCTCATCTTTCCCAAACTCCTCCATTTTGCACTCTGTAAATCAATCATCGTTATCTCCACCAAACCCTAAACCTTGATCTCTCCTTGAACGATGATTACGTCTCATGATCATATCTGCCAGACCTCAAAAACCCCTCAATTTCACTCCTTTCATGCGTCTCCTCAGATCCCAACTCCTCTGATTCGATAAAAGAGAGACAAATGAAGCAGAGACAACCAATAGCCATTGGTGAACATGATCTAGTCCTTCTTTCTCTGTCTCTTTGTTTATATCTTTCTTACAAATATTCTCATCCTCTTCTCTCTCTTGCAGCCTGTGAAAACTTTTCTTAAGCAACCCAAGTTCTTCTTAAGGTAAGAAGAAGGAAAAAGGATGAACCTTTATCATTTTGCTTACGAATCTACTATATTAAAATAGAGTCCTATTTAAATTTTACCTTGGCATGTTTTAAATTTGGACCCATTAGCGATGTTGTAATTGAATATAAAGAGACGCTCCTTATACATCCTATAATGATGTATTTTCATATTGACCTAATAATATCTTAAGCAACCTTTTTTATTCTTTTTCTCAATTCAAATTTACGTCTCTCTCGAAGTAGTACACCTAAGCTAGAATTGTATATGGGTACGTCAACGGAGATAGTTAATGGGGAAGTTTGGTGTCGAATTGGATTTAAGGTATAAGCTTGAAATAGAGTCCTGGTGATATTCGATTGTGGCGAAAGATAGTGTTCCTTGGTCTTTTTTTCGCCTCTCTCGACTGAAACTATGAATTCGGTAGCTATCTAAACGTATGCGAGTACTTTATGTAATTGATTGAATTGGATTTGACTTGATTCGGCAATTTTGGACTGTACATTTTTCTGGGTTTGGTGGATATTGTTGAAGATTCAATTTCTAGATCTTATTATGAACGATTGTTAAGCTTTCAGTTGCTTAATTGACAATCAAATGCTTTTATTTTTTGGCTTGTGTAATAAAATAATCCTTAATAAAGATGAAACCTTTTAATGACTTTCTTCATTAAGTTTTTTTTTTGGAAGTGTGGCTCCATGTGAGATGTATGGAACTATTGCACAGAGGCTTGATGGTCTTGATGTTGATTCAAACAACACTAAGAATCACATGAACCTTGACATGAACTTTAACGGTTGTGTTATGTTATTATGTTACCAATAGAAAGATGGTAAGTTTCTTGATGGGCTAAACAAATAAAAATGCAGAGAGCATTGTCGTCGTCCAACAACAAACTAGCCACAGTCATCTCCCATGGTTTCCAGATCATATCAAGGCAAAATTTGCACCACGCTATAGCAAAATGGGACTATCTATTGATTCTAAAGAAGGTGGTGATGATCCAATCATCCAACGAGATGTTCACATTGTAGTTTCACACAGTGGGTAAAATACACTAATGGAGCTGATTCATCCCACAAGAATCTATTTGGGGGGGAGTGATAACAAGCGATGATAGTCTTATGTGTTGATATTTTTTGGTTTCCGTGCCAATGGAGTGTGTTGATTTTTTTTTGGTTTTCGTGCCAATAGAGTGTGTTGATTTTTTTTGGTTTTCGTGCCAATGGAGTGTGTTGATTCAAAGCCACATTTCTTCATTGGTTCTCCTAAGAATTTTCTAGGCAAAATAAATAAATAAAGCAAACTAATTACAAAGGGTGTGTTAGTTATGTAAGTGTGTGTGGAATGAAGAAAAAGACTTACCAATGAGAATTTCATGAGCTATATACCATAGAGTTACTAATATCCTGTTGCAATGAACACTCAATTAAAATAACCAAAAGCTCTAGGTTTATACAATACTTAAGGTGATGGCCCTAAGGCATAAAATTTCTGTTATGGCACGAGGAGAAGTAGTTTGAGCAGAAATCTCCTTTGCAGGATAGTTTCTAAATAATTCAAATTAAGCTCCAATGCGTAAAACTTAAAACCATGATAAAGTTCTCATATATATATGCTGGAGTTTAGTTTCTTTAAATGGGAAATGCTCTCTTATTGTATATAAGGATCCGATTTAACAAGAACGCATGGGAGATAGTGTGGTTAGTATCTTATTGGACAAAAAATAATAAAAAGGCAATACTCTCTGCCCCTTTATTTGTTTAGTCCATCGAAAAACTTGCCACCTTCTGTTGGTGACATTATTTTTTCAGAATCTCACAAATTATTCAGTTTATTATTAACGGGTCAAATAACTGTATCACTAAGATTTAACATATGTATTTGCACCAGTAGTGTTTGTCCACTACTATTCGAAAAAGATGTTATTGTTGATGCGAGAAAACACAATGTATGTTGTCACCATCAAAGCTCTGCACCAATGAAGAAACAATGAATCAGGAAGAGCAAGATTGTCCATAAGAAAATGGACATAGAATCAGAAACAAAAGAAAAATAAGGGTTTGATCTAAAAGGGAAAAATAAGTATCGAAACAGAGAAGGAAAAAGAAAGATGAACAAACTTGATTCTTATGGCTGTGGCTAAAGCTCCTTATCAAGTGAACTAATATCCGCGCAGACGCGCTGGTCGATTTTTAGTTAGTCCTTATTGTAGGGGAAGGATTGTATCCCCTTCAAAGGCCCATGAAATAGCTAGCCCGGCCCATCAAATTTGGATTAATCGGCTTGGCTTATGGCTGGAAGGGTGCGGCTGACGTATGTCTCACTCCATATTGCTTTTAGCCGACGCAGCCTCTCGTTAGCCGACTAACGAACATGACTGAAGAATAGCCGGCCCCTGGAGATGTAACCAGCCGGGCCACACTAGTAAAGGTCCATTAAGGTAAGTCGACCTAGAGCATTCACCGCATGAAGCCGCCTATAAAAGGAAGAGGGGGGAGGCTGAAAAGGGGGAGGAAAAATTAGGGTTTCTCTTGTCTTTCACCATTCCGACTTGTTATTTCCCGGCAAATTGTTTAAGTACCGGTTACTTTCCTCTTTTGTATCCCTATCTTCGTATCTGACTGAACCTAACCTAGCCAAATAAAACTTCTTCAGAAATAATCCACCGACGAGTTTTCTCTCTTTCACTGAATATAGCAAACTCGGTTCAAACAGTTGGCGTCCACCGTGGGGCATACTGAAGCAATGTTACGAGTATGATTGACAACTCTACCGCTTCCGACGAAAGACCGGAACCGACCCCTGCTGCCGCGATACCATTCGTGACGGATTTCATGGATACCGTCATGGCGCGGCTCTTGCAGCAATAAGAAGTTCATAAAGAAACTAATGCATAGCTCGCTGCGATCGCCGCCACCCTCACCGGCCCCGCGAGTAACCCAACCACATCTGCAGAAGACTCTATAACACAGACAACGCCGTCCAGCCAGAGGCGCCCATGGCCAAAGATCCTTTACACGCGACAGCCGATGAGGCCACTTAGCTTCCACCCGTGGCCCAGGCAAATAACGGCTCAGATCTGCAAACATTCTGGGAAATAGCAGAGCTAAAAAAGTCGCTCATGGATATCAACTCCAAAATACACCGCATAACGAGCTCTGAACCACAAATCGACAGAGTCCTCGCCGCAACGCTCCAAACCCCTACGGACAAAATCCGTCTACCAACCTTCCGCGGCAACTCAGACCCTGCTGAGCACGTTCGAGCGTTTTACATCGCCCTAGCGCAGGCCAATTGTTGTGATGCCGAAAAGGACGCTGGACCTTGCCAGCTCTTCGTCGAAAGCCTCGACGGACCGACCCTCAACTGGTTCTCTCAGCTCCCCGATAATTCGGTCGACAGCTTCCACAACCTGTCGACCGCGTTCTTGAAACACTATATCATGTTCACCAGCCAAGGAGCAACCGCTTCAGATTTATGGAAATTATCCCAAGCGCCAGGATGAATGCTCTGGGATTTCATGGAGAAGTTCAAAGACGTAGTCTCGAAGGTTAACGTTCCCGACACTATCACCATTAAACGCCATGATGAATACTTTCTACGTGCACTCAAAGTTCCGAGACGACCTCTATCGTAATCCAATGACATCCTTACATGACGCCATTGCTCGCTCTAACAACTTCATCAGGATGGAGGAGGATACTCGAGCCATCATCACTAGGCATAATGCCTCAAAACCGACAACGAATACATCGGTCGCATGGCAAAAACTACGACAACATTCGACTGACGACAAAACAAATTCCAAGAAAGATTTCATCTACGTCGTCAACGAAGAAGAACTCTCGGATTCGGCACAGTCGTACGAGGAAAAAGGTGGAACGACTGGCCCCAACCATCAGAGAACAAAGATACCGAAAAAATGGTAGAAGCTCCGGCCGGATCCTCTAACGTTGTCGATCTGACCAAATTTTGCGAATACTACCAGATGAAGGGGCAAGATATACGCGAGTGCAAACAGTTGCACGAGGCACTCCTGGCATCCTTCGGAAATGACACGACTAAAGTAGAACCGCCCAACGCAAAGTAAAAGAACACCAAGAACTGGAGTAAGAACAAGGAGAAAAAGATTCAAAAGCAACAAGCCAGAGCGTTTCAGAACGACGCAGATGCTCCGGGAACAGAGACAACCCAGAGAAACAAAGAGTAGGGTGACTTGTCAGTTTACGAGGAAAAACCTCGTCACCGACGACACGTTCAAGTAATCCTATCCCACCAGAACGTCTTGTCAGACGACGATGCTGCCCTCGAACCTGACGATCTACGTGTCAGAATAAACCGAGAAACCGCCAAACTAACCAGCTCTCAAGTCGTAACCATGAACCTAAGAGACCACCTGAAGCAAAAAGTGGTGGGCGGTCAAGGCACCCACACTATTGACTCATACTTGCAAGACGTGATCAAATCCTCAAAGGTTAGGAAGGTCACCAAAGCCGACACTCTGGTACCGAGTGACGAGCCGCTCAAAGACACGGACCTCCGCAGTCATCTCACTTCCAAAGCCGATGACCTCCGGATCCAGCTCAACCGCAGCAAGTCGTCAGACCTCCGGCAAAAGCTCCACAATCTGAGATCTTGCCAGGAGCCGATTACAACTGTTAATGACTCAGTACTTGACCTTTGCACTCAGATTAGGCTGAAACAAACCCGTCAACCATCATAGCTGAATGTAATCATGGGCGGTTCTCCTTCATGCGACGACTCGGTTCGTTCTGTGAAGGATTACCGACGACATGCGACTACTTCTCAGAAATGGCGGTCCAAACTAGGGTACCCTCAACTCATGTTCTCTCCCGAAGACGCAGTTGGTGTCCATATGCTGCATAACGATCCGCTACTCGTCGAACTTGGAATCAGGGACTGTGGGGTAACCAAAGTCCTGATATATACATGCAGTTTGGTTGACTTAATATTTTGAAACACCCTCGAAAAATTGGGGGTCGACATCCACGACGTGAAACCTTCCTCTCGGACCCTGACTGGCTTCAACGGATTGTCCGAGGAAATGTTGGGAACAATTTGACTCCCAATATACGCGAACGGGGTAACCAAGTCGGTCAAGTTTTCCTTCATCGACACCAAAGCATTGTATAATGTCATCCTTGGGACCCGTGGTTACATTCTATGCGGGCTGTTTCATCAACTTACCATCAGTGTGTCAAATTCCCGGGTCCCGACAGCCTAATTCTAACCCTTCGTGGCGACCAACAAGCGGCTCGCGACCTTCTAATTGCGACGGTCAAACTCCAGCAATCAGCGTCCCACGTTAACTCCGTTTCAAAGCCAGTCCACAAAGTCTACCCGCAGAAGGAAGAAGTCCTCAAAGTATTGATTGACGAAAATGATCCGAGCAAGATTGTACGCATTGGTGTCTACCTCTCCAAAGAAATGTGCCAGAAGATTATTTTGTTCCTTCACCAGAACGCATCTACTTTCACTTGGACCACATATGGTATGAAGGGCACTGATTCGACCATCACCACTCACGAGCTAAATGTCGACACGACGTTCAAACCTATTCGGCAAAAACAACGTAAGCTTGGCCCCAAACCATCCAAAGTAGTAAATGAAGAAGTCGACCGCTTGCTTAGCGCTGGGTCCATCGCAGAAGTACGATACCCAGAATGGCTGGCTAACCTAGTGGTAGTTAAGAAGAAGAACGACAAATGGCATGTCTGCGTCGATTTCACTGACTAAAACAAAGCCTGCCCAAAGGACAGCTTCCCACTTCCACACATCGACTGGCTGGTCGAATCTACCGCAGGAAATGAACTGTTGACGATCAGATAGCTATGAGATTTATTCAACTTCCTGGTGACTCTCCTATGGATGCCGGTTACAATCAGATAGCTATGCACCCCGATGATCGCAAAAAAATAGCGTTCATCACAGACCGAGAAACCTATTGCTATAAAGTGATGCCCTTCGGTCTCAAAAACGCTAGCGCGACATATCAAAGGCTCATAAATCGGATGTTTGCCGACACACTCGAGGTGACAGTGGAAGTTTATATCGATGATATGCTAGTCAAATTGGTTCATGCTACTGATCATCTGAACCACCTACAGGATTGCTTCAATACGCTTAACTAGTACGATATGAAGCTTAATCCAGCCAAATGCACCTTCGGAGTCACTTCGGTGAGTTTCTCAGTTATATCATAACACATCAAGGGATTGAAGCCAACCCCAAGCATATATCAGCAATACTCGACCTCCCAAGCCCGAGGAACAGTCGGGAAGTACAGCGACTGACAGGACAAATCGCCGCTTTAAATTGATTCATCCGATCTACCGACAAATGCCTCCCCTTCTCCGAGGGAACAAGAGGTTCGTCAAGGACGAAAGGTGCGAAGAAGCATTAAACCAAATCAAGCTTTACCTAACAATTCCCCGGTCCTCTCGAAGCCCGAGAAAGGAGACGTTCTCTCGCTGTACATCGATGTATCTTCAACGGCCGTAAGTAGTGTTCTAATCAAGGAAGATCAAGGGGAGCAAAAGCCCGTGTTCTATACAAGAAAACGCATGACGGATCCTGAGATTCAGCATCCTACCCTCGAGAAAATGCCTCTCGCAGTTGTTACCTCCGTGAGAAAATTACGGCCCTATTTCCAGTCGCATGCAATCGAGGTTCTCAGCACCCAGCCCCTACGAACGGTCATGCAGAACACAAACAAGATGGGTAGACTCTCTAAATGGGCTATTGAACTCAGTGAGCACGATATAACCTATAATAACCACACAGCGGCAAAGTCTTAAGTCTTGGCCGACTTCCTGTTCGAGCTCACCCCAGATCTGGAATATGATCTCATCCTCCCAAGCCCGATTTGGATCCTCCACGTTGACGGATCCTATACAAGCAAAGGATCAGGGGTCGGTGTTCAGTTGTATTCGCCTACCGGTGAATTAATTCGACAGTCGTTTAGCTTCAGTTTCGCGGCGTCTAATAACGAGGCAGAATACGAGTCGCTAATCGCCAGACTCCGCTTGGCCAAATCTGTCAAAGCAAAATGACTCAGCGCTCACTGCAACTCACAGCTAGTCATGAACCAGTTCAGCGGCGACTACGATACCATGAACGACAGGATGGACGCATACCTCAAGCTCGTAAAAAGTCTCGCCAAAAATTTCAATTTTTTTGAACTTATCAAAGTTCCCCGCGGGGAAAATGTCAGCGCTAATGCCCTCGCCGCGCTCGGAAGCAAGCTCCAAGACCAAGTCAAACAAATGATTCTGATTCACCGTATCAACGAACCAAGCATTTCCCTGGCTCGAGACGAAGTACTTCCCATCGCCGCAATCTCTGACCAAACTAAAATTGGCTCATACACTGAACACGAACGTTCCCCGGCACAAGAAGAGCAACCCATCCTGGACTGGCATACGGAACTGATCAATTACCTCGAGGACGGCACACTATCTTCCGATAAATGGGTCGCGTGCCACCTCAAAGCATGCAGTTCCCACTACGTCGTCACCGATAGAGTCCTTTATCGCTACACTGCGAACATTGTTCTTCTAAAGTGCATCCATGGGGAAGAAACTCGACTAGTATGGCCGAAACACATGAAGGCGCTGCAGGAAACCACATGGGCGGACGTGCATTGGCTCCCAAAATCAAGATTCTCGGCTTCTTCTAGCCTACCATGAACTCTGACCGCTAAAACTACGCTCAACGAGGCGACCCGTTTCAACGACACGCGCCCATGATACATTGTCCAACAGAAGCCGTGTGCACCATGACCGCACCGTACCCGTTTATGGAATGAGGAATGGATATAATCGGTCCAATGCCAAGTTCGCGACAGCGAGGCTTCTTCCTCACCGATTATTTCACCAAGTGGGTCAAAGCAGAGTCTTTTATCATAGTTAAAGACGGTGAGGTCCAGGGGTTTGTGTGGAAAAATATCATATGCCGGCACAGACTCCCTTACGAGATCGTCACCGATAACGGTTCACAGTTCATTTCAAAGAATTATGTGAGCTCTACGACAGATGGAGGATTCATCTAAACACCTCCACTCCGCGATACCCGCAAAGCAACGGTCAGCTGAAGCGACAAAAAAGACAATTATTGACGGCATCAAAAAGCGTCTTGACTTGAAAAAAGGGAGATGGGCTGACGAAGAGGAGCCACTAAGAGTACTCCGTTCTCACTAGCTTACGGAGTCTAGGCCATGGCCCCCGCAGAAGTAAATGTGACCAGACTACGCTGATCCGCAATGCCATGACAAGTTGAACTGAATCATGAGATGTTGATATATGCCCTGGACGCGCTCGAAGAAAAACGCGACCAAGCCCTGCTCCGTATCCACAACTACCAAAACCAAATCGAGAGCTACTATAACAATAAAGTCAAATCTCGACCCCTCAAACTTGGCGACTTAGTTCTTCGAAAAGTCTTCGAGAATACCAAGGAGTGGGAGGCCGACAAGCTCGGAGCCAATTGGGAAGGCCTGTATAAATTCACGCATGTCATCAAACCCGGGGTTTACCGACTGCAAATATCTTCCGGCGAAGCCATCCCGAGAGCATGGAAATCCATGCATCTCAAGCGCTATTTCGCATAGGATCCCGAAAACGGAGAAGATTAAGACAAGTAAATGACCAATGGTCACTTTTACTCCAAAAAAACTCGAGTAAATGCGCCCACGAAGCCACTTTTACTCGCCGAGTAGATTCCCTTTCCAAAGTCGCTACTACTCGGTTAAACCAAACTACAGATGGCTTGATCCCCTGCATGGTACGTAGGAAGCCCTTAACCGGGTCCAGCTATAATTCAAAACAAAGAACCATTCCCCCCGAATAATGGTTCCGATAAAAGGAAACGGGCTGGTGATGATGAGTAAAAGCGTCGTATCATCAATTTTAGTCGCTCCAACGGCCAAGTAACACATGAAATTGCCGAGCTTCGGATCACGTACTTGTACTCACGCCCGACAAACGGATATGTCCTGATCAGACACGTATATGAGGGTAGCGGCTAGCTTAACTTACACATCTAGCCTAGTCAATAATTTTCCTTCTCTTTGATAATTTTCATGGCGGTTTGGCCGACCGAACTATGTCAAATTACTTTAATGCGGAAGGAACACCATTATTGTCTCACACGAACAGTTTGATAATCTCCTCGACGAACGGCAAGACATATTACTTCAAATGTAGGACTCGTTCCAAAGAAAGTTCTAAGTTCTAATCGCGGCTTACCAGAACTTACTGTTTGATAATCGTTGTCGACAAACGACTAAAACGAATTGCTTCAAATTTTTTTGATAATTCTTGTTGACAACAATTAGGTCAATTACGATGAATTACTTCAAACCTTTTGATAATTCTCACCGATAGGCAACTAAGTTGATTACTTCGAACACAATTTGAGATTTCAAAATCCTAAGTTCCGACTAATCAATAGTCCCTATCGACAAAATAACTAAAACAAATTACTTCAAAAAGAGTTATTTTATAATTCCAGTCGACAGACGATCTGGTCAATTACTGTTTACGAAAAAAGTAAATCCTACAAAAGTCTCACATGACCGAAAAGGAACATATTACGAAGGCCCAAAGGACCGAAAAGGAACATTTTAAAAAGTCCTGGAGGACCGAGAGACACAACCTACAAAAGAAAAGGGATGGTAACAAAAAAAAACAACAACAATTGACAAGAGCAGCAGAGATCAGCCTTCAGCCCCGGGTGGAACGCCGCCCCCAGTTAGGGTCTCCTGATCGAGCAAGACTTCGGTTTTGCCACCCATAGTGCTGGCCTTATCGCTCTCCAGCGCCCCCCCCCCGGATCCGCCGACAGATACCTCAAAGTCAGAAAGATCTCCCTCCTCACTTTTCAAAACATCAGAGACCGCTACATTATCCGTCTTCTCTCCCTCGCTGGTCGCATCTGAAACTTCATCAGCTGCTGGCTCTTTAGCACTCCTACCGAAATGGTCGCCGAGAGAATGGCTCGGGGTGTCGAGAGTGGTGGCTATATCGAGATCGATCACCCTCGCATTCGATGAGAGCGCCTTTTCCGAATTTGGCCTCCAAAGCGGCAAGGAGCTCCTCGTCCAAGAATTTAAATTCCAGAACGAGTGGAGACAGCGAGAGATACTCTTCCGTTAGATGCCCAACGTCCAGACGAGCGGCCTCCGCCTTCCACTTCTCTTCCTCGGATTGAAAGAAGTCAATCCTCTCTTGTGGGATGTCATCCCCCCTCCTCTTCAGCATCTGAAGGCATTTTCTCTTCCTGAACGTCTGGTTGTAGTAGCAATGAGCATCATCGTACGGATTGAAACAAGCCTCTCGATCGTGGATATGATCGAACCGATGACTAGCCTTCGCCGTCATGGCAGCCTGCACTCTTTCCCTCTCCTGGGTGACCTCAAAACTCCGAGAATCCCTGAGACGAGCAACCTCTCTTGTGTGCCCTTCATCAGCCTCGGCCTTCTCCTTCTCGAGCTTGGCCTTCTCCAGTGCCAGAGCCACCTTCTCCCTCTCGAGCTCCTCTAACGCATCCCGAGCGACCTCCCGCTTCTCCTCAGCCTCATCGGCCATCTTAGTTTGAGCCTTGCTGCAACCTAAGGCCTCATCTCTCTCTCTCGTGTAATCTGCTCGGAAGCGACCTTCATCTCCTCCCTCAATGCGGCTGAACACGCCCTTTCAAACTTGACCCTCTCATGGGACCTCCCCAGACGAGCGTACATCATTTTCAGCTTGGTGTCATACTTCTCCACCATGAAATTTATGCTACCATCAGCCTGCGACAAAGAAAGGATTGAGCTTCTGTTAGAAAACGCCACATATATATGCAAGATCAACCACGAGGAAAAACGTACCGTCATTTTGCTGCGAGCCGCGTCGACATAAGCTTACTTGAAAACCAGCTCATCGACAGAGGGCAGCTCTTTCGGTCCGCCTTTGATCTAATGGAACAAGCTTGCGCATTCAGCCCCATTGCAGATCAGGGGGGTATCGACACTGTATGAGAAGTCCACCCAGTCAGGAAAGGGGTGCCTAAGAATCCGGGTAATGGCCCTTTCCCTCGAGCTCTTAGGGGGACCGGGGTCAGACGCGGAAACCGATTGATTTGAAGATCAGCCCGCTCGGGACTCTGTTCCACATACCCTGACTCAACCTTCTTCTTCTTCTTCTTAATCCGCTTTTTCATCGCGGACTCAGGAGGAACGTCTTTGTGCTGGGTCAAAGAACCATGCAAGGTATCTTCTACTGCCAGGATCGTGGGAGGATCGCTCGAACCTCCCTCCATACCTCCATCTAGGCCCAAGCCCTCTCTCGATCAATCCGCCAGGGAGAGGGCTCCTTCAACACCAAGAGCATGCTGCTTTTCGGTTGATTTCTTCATCTTCCTCCTTATCTTCAGGGGCTCTTCCGACTATTCTTCTTAGTCGTTCCAGTCTTATCATGCTGGTCGTCACCAACGGCTAAACCATCACGTGACCTCTTCTTTTTCCTCCAGAGGGATGAGGCTCCTCAGCACTGGGAAGCGAGATTTCAGGGCCCGTACTTACGGGAGTGGTTTCGGGGACGAGGCTCTCAGACTCAGTCCCATTCAGACCAAATCCGTCTAGGACCCTCATAAGTCCAGCTGCAGCAGAAGGGCCCTCAACCTTGTCCTCCAAAACAGCAGAAAGATCGGGCATTTCTCTCATCCTTAAAGCCTTCGTAATCTCTCTTTGCTCCGCACTTGAGAATAAGGAAGACCTTTTCTTGCTCTTCTGGGCTGGCAAGGAAGACTAGAATCCCAGTCGCATGTACGGTAAAACAACCAAGACAAGAAGAATTAAATATAACGACACACGAAAAGCACGGGCAAAATCTGCAAAAAAGAGCCTTATCTTTATCGATGCGATTCAAAGCGCGACGAAATCTCTCTTCACTGATATCGGGCCAATTCTGATGACCGAGTTCTACAAGGGCTCGAGCGTTATCGAAGAACTTTCCTGGAACGCCGATCATGTATGGGTGACTAACTGCATAACATAAAAGAACGGTTAAAGAAAGCGAAAAAGATACGAATCGAAGACAGCGATCTACCAATGCGCCAGTTCCAAAAGACTCAGAACTGGTCGTTTGGCGGCTCGACAAGTGCATGCTTATCGGAATTGATGTAGAAGTAGCTTTGTTGCCAGTTCGACATCTTGTTCGGGTGACCGGTGATTATATTGTATTTTAGCCTCATCTTCACCAGGAAGAAACCGTTTTTCATAGGATTCACCAGCATCAGCTCCTCAACCACTCGTGCGCACAGCGATATGTCAATCTCTGCCGCCATAACCAACAACGCGACCATCAGGCGGAACGAGCTGTTAAGAAATTGACAGATAGCCACATCCTAACGGGAGGAATATGACGTGACGAGACGCGAAATGGGGAACCAGAGTTTGGTATCCCTCTGAAAGTATGACTCGTAGACGCACTGATACCCGACCGGAGGCGACCAAGGTCGTTGCTCCCTCGATGGTATCAGGTACGTCACGCCGACAGCGTTGCAGTCCCTGAGCAATTTCTCCTCTCGGGAGTCGGCAGAAAGACGTCCAAAAATACCATTGCCCAAGTAACGAGTCAGGATGGGAGGGGAAGTCATTGTCGGGTTTTCCCCCGGAACGGCCTGAATCAAACTGGCATGGATTGGCCCGGCCTGGATCGGAGTGGCCTGGATTGGCCTGGTCTGGATCTGAGTGACCCGGATTGAATCGGCCTTGGTCGGGACGGCCTGGACCGATCATCACTGAGCAAGTCAACCGCCGTGTTGTCATCATCTTATCCTTGGATTTCCCTTTCTGCGTCTACGACTAGCAACCTTTGCGATAGACTAAGGCCGTCAACATCTGCCAACGCGTTCTGATGCACCAACTCGAAATCCTCGAGCGACTCGTTGGTTGTGTCGTCTCGAGCAGGACTCGACGCGATGACTACCGCTTTTCCTTTCTCCTCCCGAGTCAATTTTCCCCACGGTCACATCTTTACCGACGCAGACTATATATTCTACAACAAATCTAGAGAGAGAAAGTAGAGAGAAGGGAGAGGAAAAAGTACATGTGCTTGCGAAGAAGAATGGAAAGAAAAAGGAGGAAGATGCGTATTTATAAGAGGAGAGAAGCACGATTCCAAGGGTCATCATATTTAGGTCTACGAAAGCCTAATTGGGCCTTAACCGCCCACTATCTCCGCGACTCTTCGGCTTCTGAAATAAATGGGCCTAGATTCTGAAGAAACACCCATTTCCCTTATGATCTTTCGAGATCCCAAACGACGAGTGAATCGTTCCCTCTTGTCACACCTTCTCGACTAGCCGACAGACGACCCAATATCTTCAATAAAACTAGGCCCTCAGAGTCTGTTCGGTCATGCGTCGAGAGCATTGTTCGCAATGTTTAATGGACCAAGGAGTTCTTTTCAAGACAACAACACCGATGACTCCGTTTTGTCGTTTGCTAGTAACTCAACAACTGTCATCAAGTCAAACCAACCCGGGGACCCCTTCTTAGCAATTACCGACAGAAAGACGAGAGACCGACAGAAGCGTCAAAGGCTCAAACCTTTGCGCCAGAATGCCTATGTCTGACACAAAGACGAGAGACCGACATAAGCGTCGAAGGCCCGAACCTTTGTGCCAGAATGCGTATTTCTGAACCAAGACTTACGAGTTCATTGAGACCGGTTACACCGTACATCAATGAGCTAGGGGGCTTACTGTAGGGGAAGGATTGCATCCCCTTCAAAGGCCCATGAAATAGCCAGCCCGGCCCATCGAATTTGGAGTTAATCGGCTCGACTTACGGCTGGAAGGGCGCGGCTGACGTATGTCTCGCTCCAGATTTTTTATAGCCGACGCGGCCTCTCGTTAGCCGACTTACGAACACGACTGAAGGATATCCGGCCCCTGGAGATGTAACCAGCCGGGCCACACGAGTAAATTCCCATTAAGGTAAGTCGACCTAGAGCATTCACCGTATGAAGCCGCCTATAAAAGGAAGAGAGGGGAGACAGAAAAGGGGGAGGAAAATTAGGGTTTCTCTTGTCTTTCACCATTCCGACTTGTAGTTTCCCGACAAACTGTTTAAGTACCTGTTACTTTCCTCTTTTGTATCCCTATCTTTGTATCCGACTTAACCTAACTCAGCCTAATAAAACGTCTTCAGAAATAACCTACCGACAAGTTTTCTTTCTTCACTGAATATACCAAAATCGGTTCAAACACTTATGATGATGATTATGTGTGTGTTTCAGCTAAAAGAAATATGGGAAGGAAAGAGACATGTTAAAGGTGGAAACCTTTTCTGGAAGAACATTGGTTCAGGTTTCCAGACTCCCTGTGACGTCATTGAAGGTTTGATCTGTAGATTTAGCTCTGTTTGTTTTTCTCTGCTCTATATTTCATTCATGTGCGTTTCCAGTTGTGTTTGTGTGACTAGGTCGTCAATTAGGTATCTCGAATTAAGCGTAAAACTCTCTACTTTCAGTTTGATGACTAAGTTTGAGACTCTTGTGATTGCAGGAACTGATGTTCAAACTAACGAAGATAAACTCCAAAATGGGTAAGCTGCTATTACACAACATAAATTACAGATTGGTGATCTTCCCTGAGTTGAACAAGGAAAGTGAAACTCTTTTTTCATCCTCTCTCTTGTGTTTCTTCGAGGTTCTTGATTGCATTGATAAGCTTGCTCAAGCAAGGATTAAAGATTTGAGTTTTGACAGGAGACAAGATGGAAACTGCTATCAATATTGGGTATTGATTATGGGAACCTCCTAATTATATTTCCTCGGGAGACATATATTCTTACACTCTCTGACCCCATATGTGTTGTATATCTTTGACAGCTTCTCTTGAAAGAGTCAGATGTGAAGCATCAGAGTGTTGGACAAGAATAGAACAGTGTTTGGCTTTGTGGTTTCTTATATCAATGTTGAGATCTCTCTTTGTGTTTTTTGTAGGTGTATACATGATTTTTGCTACTGTTGTCGAGCAGAGTACAGAGAAGGACAACATAGTTGCACTTGTGACACATTCAACTCAATGCCAAGGGTAATGGACGCTTATCAGAGCAAAAATGAACTCAGCTATCTGGAGAGATTGCTGGTGGTTTCAGTAATGAGGTTCATATATCTTTAGCAATCTTAAAATAACATAGATCAATAAAGTGATACTTAGAAAGACTTGATGTAGAGTTTGTGGAGACATGCGAGAGGTGATTATGAAATTAATTTTATTTTCTTTGACGTGGCGAAAATTGATGTATGTTTTACAAAATTAATGAATAGAATTATAAGTATGAGATTTTCTATTATATTAGTTTGGGTTTTATAGAAAGAGAATTGTAATTGATAGAGAACTTCATTTTCCCACTCTTGAAAGTTGCTCTTGGAGTTATGATCTTTTGATGACCTCCACAAACAAAATGCACCTACGGTTCTCTTTATCAACATAAAATAGATAGCCACAAAGGTTCTCATCATCAGAAATGGAAAAAGGCTCCTCAGATCCAACCAAGAGTGGAATGTAATTCAAATTCAACTTCATATTATTCTCATCTAACCCGAGCTTTTTGTATATTATTGCTTCAACCATAGAAAGATTTATCTCGTCCGTATCCTTCTTCAACACTAAACAATACATGTAACCTTCGCATTTGAAGTGTATGATGACGTTATTGTTCATTGGATCCTGCCAAAATCATTGAATACCATCCATTATACAAATAAAAACCATCCCTACAAAATTAATTCGTAACCGGAAACTGTTGCAGTTATACCAGTTTTACTAGTTCTACAACAATTATCAATAATACTAGTTTTGTTAGTTATTCTGTCGTACATATTTTGATTTTGAAATCTACATTCAATGCACTACGAATCAAACAATGCATTCATTCTCCTACTCAATTCAAGTCATAACGGACTCAAACACTAAGCTGAAACATCTAAATCCATTCAAATCTTGTTACTTAACTCATTCAAGCTGCAACATAGACTAAAACATACATGTTTTCAATGCCAGAAGACGAAGGACCGAACCAGAAAATAATGGAGGACCGAACCGGAAAATAATGGAGGACCGAGTCGGAATACGACGGAAGACTGAGCCAGAAGACGACAGAGGACCGAGCCGAAGTAGTAGATTCCGAATGGGAGAGAAGAAGAGCATGAAAGGAGTGCGATTTCTCGAGAACGCCGATTTCTCGAGAACGCTGATTTCTCGAACGCTCATCCTCTTCTCTTGAAACACAACGTATCTTTTTACTTTACTTTTTTAATTTTTTTTTTAACTTTTAAAAAAAAACTAAATTTAATAAAGTAATTACAAGTTCTTTTATAAATATGAAGGGTACGAAAATTGTGAAATATATAAGATCATCATTATTGGGGTCCTTAAGGGAGTCCTTAAGGGTGGGGTGTGGTGTGGGGCCCACATTTTTATTAAGAAACAACCCAAAAAGTTCTTAATTAAGAAACATTTTGGCTTGGTCCTTAACTGTTCGCGGGTCCCACTGACACGTGGCGACCCGCGAATGGTTCATTTTTAACTTTTTTTTTTCTTTTTTTTTAAATAATAAAAAAAAAACTAAGGACTTTTAAAAGTCCCTAGGGATAATGTTGCTCTAATGGATTTAAAGTTCGATGTCTCCAAATACAACCTCCGTCTACCTGAAAAGTCTTTCTTCACCTACTCCTTTGACTATCGGCGTCTCTCGCCAGAAAACTTCTCTCGTTTATAGGTCGCTGACTGTTAAGGGAAGTCCATTCTTTTCGTTCGAATCTGTCTTTCTTAGAATCCAAACTAGAAACCATGGCGTTTGAGAAGATCAAGGTGGCGAATCCCATCGTCGAGATGGATGGTGAGATCTCCTTCTCTCTCTCAGTCGCTGTCTCGCTTTTCGTCGATTCTGTTTCTTTTCGTTGATTTAATACGGAAATGAAACGTATTAATCTTTCGCTTGCCTAGTTCTTATCGATGTTTCATTGCTTCGTTCTGATCTGAGAGCTGGAAGATAAAGTATGCTGTTAACTATGTGTTACTTTCAAGATCTCTTTAGTTTTTGTGCGACATTTTGAATACATGGTCTTCTTCCGAACCTTATAGATCGATAATAACCGTAGCTCTGTTCATCGATTAATTGATTCAGGTTTCATGATCCAATTCAGGCTAGTTTCAGTGTCGAGAGATTATACAGCTTAATAGATTCCATATTTGACTATACTTTTTCAGCTTTTATGTGATCGAGTGCTGTTAATTCCTTAGTCTTCAATTTGAAATAACTTTTTATTCACGCTATATGCTTTCTTGATCGTGTGTAATAGGTGATGAAATGACCAGAGTTATCTGGAAGTCCATCAAGAATAAGGTATGAGCTACCTATTCTGCTGTATGCGGTTCATTTTGTTTTGCAGATTTTTTTTAGAATTCGTTCTCGTATGTTTTCAGCTTATTACCCCTTTTGTGGACTTGGATATCAAGTACTTTGACCTTGGTCTTCTTCACCGTGATGCTACTGATGACAAAGTTACTGTTGATAGTGCTGAAGCCACTAAGAAGTATGTTTTTGAATTTGGAACATACTAAGACCATTCAAGCCACTTTTTTGTTATTTCTGCTGCTCTGATGTTGACTTGTGTTGTGTGTGTAATTTTGTTTTTAGGTATAATGTTGCGATCAAGTGTGCCACCATCACTCCAGGTTTCCATTCTCACAGGAACTGTTTTTAGAGAACCAATTATCTGCAAAAATGTTCCCAAGCTTGTCCCAGGCTGGACAAAGTCCATCTGCATTGGAAGACATGCTTTTGGCGATCAATACCGTGCCACTGATGCTGTAATCAAGGGACCAGGAAAACTGACTTTGACTTTTGGTAAATTTACTACCTTTCATCACCCTGGCTCATATGGGCTGGCATTCTATAATTTAAAATCCCTTTCCGTTTCATCTTTCCTATTCATTAGATACCAACAAAACCTGTAATTTATTTGGTTTCAGAGGGAAAAGATGGGAAAACTGAAACTGAAGTCTTTACATTTACCGGTGAAGGTGGTGTTGCTATGGCCATGTACAACACTGATGAGGTATAGTAACACTTGCTTTCTCTTCCAAGCTCCAACTATAGTCAAAGCTACTTGTTCTTTTTGGTGATCCAGCTTATATAGTTTCTCCTTGTTAATACAGTCCATCCGTGCTTTTGCTGAGGCATCGATGAACACTGCTTATGAGAAAAAGTGGCCACTTTATCTTAGCACAAAGAACACCATTCTTAAAAAATATGATGGCCGGTATGTGAATGTTATTTTTGGTTATTATACAATACTATCCGTTTGCACCATATTTGATGTTGGTTGCATATTTGATGTTGGTTGCATATTCGTTTTACTATGAATATTCAAAGACATCTTCCAGGAAGTGTATGAAGCCAGCTGGAAGTCAAAGTATAAAGCTACTGGAATATGGTGAGTCGCTTAGTTCTTTTCTAATTCATGTTGTCTTATGTCAACCCTTCATTTAGGAGAACATAAATGATCGAATTGGTAACTGATTAGGTATGAGCACCGTCTCATTGATGATATGGTGGCTTACGCTCTTAAGAGCGAAGGAGGGCTATGTGTGGGCAATGGGCATGCAAAAACTATGATGGTGATGTCCAAAGTGATTTCTTGGCAGAAGGTCTGTGAAATCATAATGACATGCCCATAACTGCTTATGTCTCGTTATGTTTCTTGTTAACAAAATTGTCTCGTATAATGTGTAGGGTTTGGGTCACTTGGTTTAATGACATCTGTTCTGGTATACATCACGACGCAATCTGTTACATGTTCCCTTGGAGCTGTTGCTTCTAAATTTATGCTTTTACAACGGTTGTGTTATCTCGATTTAGGTCTGCCCTGATGGGAAGACGATTGAAGCTGAAGCAGCACATGGAACTGTTACCCGTCACTACATGGTTCACCAGAAAGGTGGCGAGACCAGCACAAACAGCATAGCCTCCATCTTTGCGTGGACTCGTGGACTTGCACACAGGTAGCGAGAAAACTATCTCCTTCACGGGAAATATCCTTTTTTCGTTAAATAAGGAAGATAATTATGTAAAGGGAAATGTATTCGTAGATTGATTAATATGAAAACTATATTAATATGATTACTTAGTATGTTATACATTATTGGTCGACCAACATAAATTTTCTCACTTAAATATATCTTTGTAATCATAGAGGTGGGGTCCGAAAGTTTTAAAGAGTTAAAGTAAATGTTACAAAAATGTATATTAATAATAAATAGTATGTTTAAATAAAATTAGATATAATTTTACAAAAATAATAATAAATAACTTTTAAATAAAAAAATAAATAGTTGGACATAATATTTATCAATAGGTCATGGTCCTATTTTAATAGAATAGATTAGTGGTTGGTCGAGAAATTTATATTTATTAAAATTTCCGTTTAACATTAGTTTTAGGAAAATTGCCAAAATGACTCAAAACTTGATTTGAAATGCAAAAATAAATTTAAACTTAAATCAAATGCAAAAGTAAATCCAAACTTGAATCAAATGCAAAAGTAATTTAAAAAGCTATTGAAATTATAACCAGCCCATTGTGAACAAACAAAAAACCCAATTTTTTTTTCCATTTCTAACCTCCGCAAGTCTTTTGTCCATAAGACTTACTGGTAAGTCGTCTAGTATAGTTTTTTTCAAAAATAATTTAAAATTTTTGTAAAAAAAATTTTGATAAGTCAAAAATTGAAATCATGTAATTAACGTATGTTTTAAGAGATTAAAATTAAGATATAACAAAAGTTGATTGTTTTCAACATGGATGAGTGAAAGTAGTAAGTCATGATATTATTTGGTTTAGGTTTTGCCAACATATGTTGCAGTATTGTATGTGTTCTTAGAGTTAAATTTTGGAAAGCACGAATGTTTTTTTGAAAAAATTAAAATTGACCTGAGTGTGTTTATTTCTGTGTATAGTAAACACTATTTAAGCATAATTTTATTTTATGACGTGGTTAGTTAGTTAATTTAGTCAATTTAGTTTGTGAGTTAAATTTAGGGTCTGGGCCGACTTACTAGTAAGTCGTCTGGTGAATATATTTACGGTAGACGACTTACTAGTAAGTCGTCTGATGAATATATTTACGGTAGACGACTTACTAGTAAGTCGTCTGATGTACGTTCAAACCGGACCGAACCTTTAATTTTATCATTTTACCAATGTACTTTTAAACCTAACCGGATTATTTACCGGACATATATAAGATTTTTTTATTTACTTTTTCACGAAATTCAGAAACCCTAACGCCGTTTTCTTAAAGAGGCGATTTCGAAGGCGATTTCGAAGGCGATTTCCGTCGATTCTCTCTAATCCAACATTCTCATCACCGTTCTCACCGCTGGTTATCTCTCCGCCGTTATCACTGTTATTCTCACCATCGTTCTCACTGTCGCTTCCTCTATTTCAGATCCGAGAGGAAACCCTAGCGACGTTTGTCTGTAAACCATAGCGGCGTTTATGTTAGAGGCGTTTCGTTGAACTCCGCCGCCGGTAAGTTAAAACGTTGTCTATTAAGTCCACCGTTCTCACCACCATTCTCACCGCGTACTTTTTGGCTGTCTATTTTGGCAGATTTATAACCACTGTGTCGAAGGCGACTATATCTTCTCCGAATTTTCAGGTCTGCTTTAAAAATGTTCTACTGGAAGTCTTGGAAGACTTATAATTAAAATGTTATACTTGATGGTTGTGTGTTTGAGATGGTTGTCTAACTCCCTCGTAGGTTACATACATTAGGGGCCCCCCGCAATGAAAGCTATTTCATATCATACGGATTGTTCGAAGTTGCATACTGCTTTAAAGAAAGCTCTTCATGGTGACGAATATGAAGAGCTGAAGGAATAAAAGTTGAGAGTTTTCATCAAGTTTAAAGAGCTGGGATTTGCTTGGGCTTCAAGGCTGGTTCACTACATGCTCGGTTTCCAGTTGGACATAAAGAAGAAGTATGAGCTGTGGAGTCTCGTTGGTCCAGAACCTGTGAGGTTTTCACTGTTAGAATTTGAAAACCTCACTGGTCTAAACTACGAGTACATCGAGGACCTTGAGAGACCGAAGTGTGTTGTTACAAAGAAGATGACTTCTTTCTGGGGGATGTTAGGGGTTCATGTCGAAGCTGGGCCATCTACTGAGCAGATAATAGCATCATTTGATAGATGCGAAGGGTGGTCTCGAGATGATCGCAAGCGGCTCGGGTACCTTGCCATCTTCACTGGATACATTGAAGGGAGAAAGTATTCAACCGCCACAAGGGTTAGTCTAGCAAGGCTAGTGACGAAGTTAGAATGGTTTGAGAATTATCCATGGGGGAAAGTTGCGTTTAAGGTGTTGATGGACTCTGTGAAGGGCAAAAATATTTTGGGTTGTTACACTGTTGATGGGTTTATACAAGCTCTCCAGGTCTGGGTGTACACAGCTCTGCCAGAATTGAGTGCTAATTATGGTAATCCCATACCAAACATACCGTCTCCACCGATATTGGCTTACATGGGTGGCAAAGGACGCATATGTTTTAAAGATGCTATTTGCAGACATGTATTTACTTCAATCCTTTAATACCATAATTAAGTCGTCTGGGAAGACTTTTCTTTCCATCTTTTTTAATCCGTCAAATATCTAAATTCATATCTTATATTTACTGCAGACTACGGTGATGAATTTTGTTGAGAAGGACTATGGTGATTTTTTTCCAAAATGGAACTCTGATGCTGAGGACCTTGCCGCAAAGAACATAATTATAGTCATGTTTAACTAGAGACCGTGAAAGTGGACCATGGATTGCTGGGAAGTCACCGGTACTTGGGTCAATACAAAGCCGGTGGTTGTGAATCCATCGAAGAAAGCGATAGTTGTGGTGAAGGAAGAGAGTCCAAGACCTCGGAAGAAAGCTCGTAAAAAGGTTAGAAAAGGGGCACCTGCAGAGGAGAGTGAAGGGAAGTTTGTAGAGGCTAGTGAAGAGGCTCCCATAAAGGCTCTTTCAGAGGTGCCTTAAAGAGATCAAACATATGTCGGAAAGGATGGAAGCAATGGAGAAGAAGGTTGGTATCACCAAACAAGGAAAAGGGACATCCTCTCAACACACTACCTCTCAACCTAAAGGGACATCCTCTCAACCTAAAGGGACATCCTCGCACGAACCCAGGATTAGTAAAGAAGCTTCTCCCGGGGTTAGTGAAAGTGTTAATGGGGAGAAGGATAAAGCAGAAGATGTGTCCGCATCTGGGAGCCTTGTTTTATTGGCCAAATGTAAACCTACTCCAGAAGATATACAGCAGCAGGATGTTAGATATAAGGAAAAGAGGGAAGCTGTTTTGGCACTTGTCCGTGCAAAGAGTGAGCGAACAAGGAAACTTGCTGCCTCACAACAATCTCCTTATACTGCAAACAACACGACCAAAGTGATCATTGCAAACAAAAAGCTTTGTCCACGCTATACTCCCTTTGCACCAATTGACAAGAAAAAGTTGAAGTATCTCGCCGATTGGTTGAAACCTGATCCGTAAGTGATAATAACTTGCTTTAGTCTACAAAAATTGATTGTTTTTCAACATTTTGTGTTTGCATTCATTATAGAACATCTCTCGACAAGAAACCACGTACAAGTCCAACTTGGTGGTATCATATCCTCCGGACCTCCATATCTTGGCTGGAGGATTGTGTAAGTCTTCTGCTATGACAAAACTGATTACTAGATGACTTACTGATATCTTCGTAGACGACTTACCATAAGTCGTCTGATATCTTCTGACTTGTATTATTTTATATCCAGCATAGGGATGCTTGGATTAATGTTTTGAGGAAGAGGTACGTGGAGACGCCACAACATTTCAGGACTGAGAGAATGTGCTTCCTTGATCATCTCTTTGCTCAGTAATGGAGATTCAACTACAAGGATTTAAGGACTCGGAGCTCGATGTCTACGGTTTAGGAAGAAGACTACTTGGTGGGGCATGAAATTATTATTCAGGCGCTTTACCATCATTTTGCTGATCGAACAAGATGTGGGAGATAAATATTGATGATATCTAGGCGCTAGTGAACCATAACGACACTCATTGGATTGCTATGTGGATATCAATCCCTAAGAGGCACATAGTCGTTTAGGGCAACATTCGTTCATGTATCTCCTCAGAATAACTCGATGTGATAATGGAGTCTTTTCTCCACATGCTCCCTTATCTGTTTTTTGGTGCACTTCCATCGAACAACGTGACCAGTTATCCCTGGAACCATTCACATATGAGAGACCAACCAATATCCCTCAGGCCCGAGCTGGTGATTGTGGCGTGTACGCTCTAAGGTACATTGAATGTCATGCTCTTGGAATGCCATTTAACCAAAAAGACTTTGCTAAGGCCAACGGAAAGTCTATGAGGGATAAGATGGCGTTGGATATATTTAAAGAGCTTCCTGGACAGCATCAAAAAGAAAATCGGGATAATGATGAAAATCTTGGAACATATGATGTATGATAGTTTAGGATTTGTATTTGTAACCTGGTGTGTATTTGAACTTGATTTGTATTTTTAATGTAACCTGAAATTTTGTCGTCTAGAAAGTCTTTTGAAATGTTGGACGACTTAACAAAATATTGGACGTCTTAAAAGAATATTGAAAGGTAAGTCGTTTGAAATGTTGGACGACTTAACTATAAGTTGTCTGGAAAGTCGTTAACACATAAGTGCAATTTTTAATACTGGTAGTGCAATTTGACAAAGAAGTTGACACAAAATTTTAATACATAGTCTAAACATAAATTTTTAATACATAGTCTAAACCCAAATTTTTAATACATAGACTAAACACAAATTCTTAATACATAGACAAACTTTAAAGTCTCCTGGATGACTTACTTGAATGTCTTCTGGAAGACTAAACACTAGACGACTAACTTTAAGGTCTTGTGGAAGAATAAACTCTGGACGACTAACTTTAAGGTCTCTGGACGACTTACTTGAAGGTCTTCTGGAGGAATAAACTCTGGACGACTAACTTTAAGGTCTCTGGACGACTTACTTGAAGTTCTTCTGGAGGAATGAACTCTGGGCGACTAACTTTAAGGTCTCTGGACGACTTACTTAAAGGTCTTCTGAAGGAATAAACTCTGGACGACTTACTTGAAGGTCTTCTGGATGACCTTCAAGTTAGTCGTCCAGTGTTTCCTTACATTGTGGTTTCGTATGACCAATTTCCTTGCATGCATCTATAAACCATGTGTTGCTTTCAAGGTTTGCGTCCTCTCATCCTGGATAGCTCCAACCAAGATTGCCATCTTGATTTCTTCTGTCTTCCCGGACCACGCTTTACCGCCGGAGGAAAGCATGTGTGTTCCTCAACTTGTTGTCCAACACAAGGATATATATTCTCCGAGTATCATGCAAAAAAATAATCCTTTGAGTACACTGGACACACAAGTGTGGAGATATGCAAACCAGCATGTGTTCCAGCAGCTATATCATGAGAGCAAGGTATTTTTTCCACTGCATAGACACCACAATCACACTTTCGATGTTCAAAATCAACCACACAGTTTATTTTGCCACCTTTCACAAAGAGTCTCCATCCATTAATTGGTTGGACCCTCATCGTATCCGCTATCTCCGATCAAACAGCAATCAAGTATTCAACACCCCGACTATGGTGACTTGGGAGACTCAAAGCATCTTCTCTCTTTTTCTAAAACCACTTTCCTAGTTTCTCCCTTATGTACTCCAATAGGAACTAAATCGGAAATCTTCTAGCTCGCTTCATTGCGAAATTAATAGATTATGCGATGTTGCTTGTTTTTATGTTGTACATGTCTCCTTGACAATAAACCCTTGACCATAGGCTGACATCGGCATTCTCCAAATATGTTGCAAGGTCCGGGTTTGCACTTCGTATCTCAGCCATGTACTGGTCAAAATCTGAAACCGTATGAGCATAAGCATCACCTTTCACCAAGTATAAGAGATGTTTCCCTTTATACTTTTTGACAATGTTATCTTGAAGGTCATAATAAGATATTCCTCGGATTGCCCATAGAAACACCTTATCACACACATTTTTAATAACCGCATGCCGATCGGAGACTATCACCAGAGGCTGCTCATCAATACACAACTAGCCAATTTTGTGAAAACCCATTCCTAAGAAGGGTCATCTTTAGCATTTACGATCCCAAAAACCAATGGAAATATCTGAAAATTCCCATCTTGTGCAGCTGCAACTAACATAGTACCTTCATACTTCCCACTTAGGTGCGTCCCATCCACCACAATGACCTTTATCTGATACTTAAAACCTTTGATAGAAGCTCCAAAAGAGAGAAATATATACTTAAATCTATTGCTAAAATCAAGTTCTATAGCCGTGATAGAATCAAGATTTGCTAAGGAGATTTGCTCGAGATATGATGGCAGACGCGAATACCCATCTTCTGCTGATCCTCTCACCAATGTTTGTGCATATTACAATGCTCTGTATGAAGTGGTGTAATCAAGCATCATGCCAAACATATTCTTCATTGCATTAGTGATATGTTGCAGATTCAACCCATCAATGATTTCAACACGATCAATGAAAAGCCTACCAACATACTTCGGAGTACAGTGTCTCCGCTGAGCGATATTGTCTCCCACTGAGCATATATGTGTTTCCACATACTTTATTACCCAAAATGTGTTTATCTCATGTTTCACACTCGCTCTTATCTTCCATCCACAACCTCTAACCCGACATGTTGCCACAAGGAGAGCTTTCGTTGACTTGTATATTCTGAAGGAGAACTTACTCCTAACTACTGTCAACCGCAGCTCTGAAAGCAGTGCATCTTTGCTAACAAAATTCTGGTTGACGTAAATAATGTTACCATTCGATCTTTCTCCTTCAATAGCATATGTCTTTTTGAATTCTTCAAAGCACATATCATCATATTCTTCCAAATCCTCATCTTTAACCTTTCCATAAACATTGTAATCCTCACCATTCTCGTCCGCTTCAGCAACAATATAGATATCAACATCCTTCTCTCCATCATCCTTCTCCCCATCATGATTTTCATCTTCAACCAAATCATCATCATCATCTTCAAAACATTCATCACCTTCATCAGATTCATCATCTTCTTCCCTTTCCTCTGAAACCATTTCCACCTTGCTACGACTTGATACACAAAGCCATACTCCATGCATTTTGTTTATCTCGAGCAAATTTCGAACTTGTCTATCACTTGTAACATAAATAGGAGGGGTGTCTGGAGCCTGCATCATTTCTGCTGGTAATGAGTAGGTTATCTCCACAGATTCTGTGCTCATGTCCAGGTTATAATCTTCTTGAGCCATTGCAACAACTTCAGCATGTGTCAAACCTTCACTTAACAAAAATAGTCTCGCTCCTTTGAAATTATCAACCACAAAATCCTAATAGCAATCTTTCAACAACCATTCTCCATATATTGCATGTAACTTACGCAACATCTGCAAAAAATCAAAATAAAACACATTAGTAAACATAGAGAAAATGAAAGTTTACTAAACATTGACGCAGACGACTTACGGTAAAGTTTACTAAACATTCTTGCAATTGACTTTAAAATGGGATGACTTACTTGTAAGTCATCTTGATTTGTTTGTTAAGAAAAAAAAGTTTAGACGACTTACCAGTAAGTCGTCCAGGATAAACGGGTTAGTTTTGCATTTAACCGAATTGTGTAAGATATTTGACTTTTCCTAGACGACTTATCAGTAAGTCGTCTCTCGAAAAACAAAAAAAAAAATATTTTATTAAAGCTAGACGACTTACATGTAAGTCTTCTCAGGTTACTTTTGCAATTAGAAAATAAAACTTAAATATTTAACTTTTCCCAAACGACTTATTTGAAAGTCGTCTAGGCAGACGACTGGCGAGAAAGTCGTCCGAGATAAACAAGGTTTGACCAGAATCTCAGAAAAAATCTGGATGACTTTGCTTATCCTAGACGACTTTCTCGACAGTCGTCTACCTAGACGACTTCCAAGTAAATCGTCTAGGAAAAGTTAAATATTTAAGTTTTATTTTCCAATTGCAAAAGTAACCTAAAAAGACTTACATGTAAGTCGTATAGCTTTGATAAAATATTGAAATTTTTGTTTTCCGAGAGAAGACTTACTGGTAAGTCGTCTAGGAAAAGTCAAATATCTGACACAATTCAGGTAAGTCATCTAGGGTATTTTCTAGATTTTTTTTTAACAAACAAAGTTTGAAGACTTACAAGTAAGTCGTTCTTTTGACCAGAAGACTTACGGGTAAGTCTTCGACAGCTCGACGACTTATGAGTAAATCTTCAACGCAAAAAATCTGGAAAAAATTTCAATTTCATACCTTAAACTAGTGAGATGACTTCATTAGCACACATAGTCTTCTCTAACCACCCAGAACCTCAAACGAAAGTAACCCACCAAGAATAGTATGCTTGAATCGCTCTACCAACCATAAAAAATTTTGAATCAAAAGCTTGAGTTTTTTGGATGAATATGGAGATAAAGTGAAAAAGATGTTTTTAGTTCATAACAATTGTGAAAGAGAGAGTGTAAATCGATTTTAAGTGCATTAAGAGATTCAAAATTGGTTGTTCATGGTGGTTGGGGTATTGATGGCAATGACAATCTTGTAAATACTTGAAGATGATGAGGTTGAGAGAGTAAAAAGTCATTTCCGAAAAAAAAACAAAAAAAAAATTAATGGCATTTTCGTAAATAATGTGAACATGTGTGGTGAATAAGACAAAGAAAAAAACAAAAAAAATGAGAGATTAGTTTTGTGTTTGACTTAGAGTTTTGAGTCAAATTTGCAAAAAGCCATAATTTTTAAGTTGAAATATTTGGTTTTATATTATGTGTCAATTTTTTTATGTGTTATTATTTTACCTTTTCTAATATCAATTTTCTTTAAAAGTTTTTTCTTGTAATGAAAATTCACAAAAATAAATATCGTTGTAATTGACAATATTTGTTAATAAGATGATTGGGATGGTTTTGAAAGATAGTATATTCATTTTTCATTTGAGCAGTGTAGATTTTAAATATGTTTGCTTTATTTTATGCCATTTAATTACACTTTTCTCCTAATGTATCTCAAGTCTCCATGTTTTATATAGCGTTTCTTGTTTGAATTGTGTAACTATATATATATATATATATATATATATATATATATATATATATAACTTTTGTATCATTGTTGGATTTTTGCTTTAAATTTGTATTTTTTTTAAAACAATTCTAAAAATAACTTTAGATCTCTTGTTTATATCAAAAATAAAATAAAAAGTTATTTTTATATTATTGGTATATCTGTTTACAAATCATGTTTTATTGTATCACTATAAACTTCTTGAAAAATGTACTTGTTTTTGTTTTTAATTTTTATTCTTGGACTGTAAGTATAATGAAATTTCTCAAAACCATGGTAGATGGAGCCCAATTTATCTCTTTTGTCTGTTTGTTTGTTGATTTTTTTTTGGTTTTCTAATAAATTCAGTTAATATTTTTGTTTTATATGATGAAAAATTAATCATTTGATATAGCAAAAAATACTTTACGATAATTAGGATAAAAACTTTAAATGAATCGTTATTATTTAGAAATATACATATTTATTTTAATTTTATGTTTTATTATATTTACACATCAAATAATGATGTTATCCGAGTAACTAATCAAGATCTGCAAATCAATTTCCAGAATTTGATTTCACATTGATTTTATTGTATATGACTTCTTATAAACATATAACTTATTTAGTGTATATTAATAATTTAGTAACTTATTTTGTTACATATAAAAATTTACTTTTCTATATCAGGTATCTTGTTTTTATTTAAACTAAGTTTTATATATAACTAGGGTCGGTCCGCGCTACGCGCGGAATATCTTATATTTATATTATAAACATTTGTATTTTGTTTTGTTTTTTTTTCTAACAAAGGGTTACGAATATTTTTTAATAATTTTGGGTTTTTAAATATATGGTTGTTTATTCATATGATATTAGTGTTTGTTTAATTTTATTTATAACATGTGATATTAACGCAAATATATCCAAATATTCTTTCTACATCGGTTTTTCTTTTTCTTTTAGCTTTGATGCAGTAATTGTAAATGCTTTTTAAATTGTTTACGTATTAGAACTGATGTTTTGCTTTTATCATAATTCATATAACTTTTTTTGTTTTATTGCCGCGTCTTTATTTTGTTCGGGTTAATAATATGCTATTTTTTATATTTTTAAATGCAAATTTCTAAATTTGTATCATCATTTCTCTTTATATCTACATCTATAAATTTATAATTTCTCTTTATATTATAATTTCACTTTTTGCAGTTTATGAAGTTTGGGGTCCAAATTAAAGCAATACAAAGATCAGAGACCATCCGATAATTACGGGGAGGTATGGAGTGTCCATTTGAAAAAGTTGGGGTTGAGCTGAGAGGAAATTTTTGTAATTCCTAAAGTCCTGGGTTGAATTGAAAGTTAATAAAAGTTGAGGGACCACGTGTGAAAATAAGTAAAAATCAGCCATTGGAGTTCTGAACTTCTCGATCTGAAGATGGCCGCGACGACGACTCCCGACGGCTATTCCGGAGCTTCCACGGAGGAGTATGTCGAGGAAGACATAGTTTGTAGTGGCCGAGAGATCTCGTGGTGGTGCATTGATACGACTTAATCTGAAAGTTGATTGCGGTCGAGCTCGCATCAATCCTGGTTGCGTCTCCTCCCAGTATAATAATAAAAATGCATTCTACGTATATATCAAAACTCAACCAATTTTGGAGACACAGAAGCAGTCAAGTTAAATAAAATTCACAGTCCAATAGTCGATTTGGAAAAAATGTAATTGAAATATACTCACAAATCACAATCATGCATATTCACACAGGGTTCTATATCCATAAGTGTATGCACTAACTGTTGTATCCTTGAGATGAGAGCCACCAACCTTTTAGAGAGCTATAGTAATGAAAAATCAACACCAAAATGTTAAAAAATTATTATGAGTTAAAGATAAATAGATATTTTTTTAAGGTTCACTAAAAAAGTTATCTCCCCTCTTCTATCATCTTCTTCATTTTTCTTCTTCTCTGTTTATTCTGTTTCTCTTCTCATTTCTTTTGTTTCTTATCATTTTTCTGTCATAATCCGTTTAAGCACAACCATTGGCTTAAGAGATCTATTTTCATCATCTTTTTGTGTTGTTTATTAAGAGAAATAAACTAATGATTTTGCTGGAAGAAAACTTTTATATTTATAATGGAGGATTAAATGAAATGATTCATTGAATGTGAGATCGTGTGAGAAGTAGAGAATATGTATTAATGCGAATATTAATGAAGATGCATGAACCAAGTTAATTTTCGTAGCGACGCCATATTAAAGAAGTCTATTCAGCTTCCAACTGACATTGATCGGAATTGTTCGTCACCGGTGAAACCTTTGGTTTTCTATTGGCCGTTGACTGAGCGGGAATTGTTGCACGACGGCCACTTTCCCTAGGTTTCGTATACAGTTTTGTGGAGAAGGTATGAAAATGCATTTGGGTCGTAATAAATACATAAAATCCATTAAACTCAAAAATTAATAAAGTATTAAGTTTTAATTGACCTTGACACGTGTCGTCACCACAAACTCCAACTTAGTGACATGGAATTTGATGTGGATGGCTTAAGAGTGAAGGAAACACTCTTTTATAATATTAGATGTTAAATTATTATTTCACATAAATTTTGGACTAATAATTTTGTTGAAAAGAAAATTTTAAATCTATTATAAATATATTAGTATAACTAATGCATGAAAACCTCTTTTCTGACATGAGTTCCAATCATAACTTCTGATTCTATAATCCTTGTTCGTAAGGGTGTTACTGCTTTTAACCCAAGACGTGATAGCCCAGTGATAGTTCCTTGGCCGAAAGGTCAGGGGTTCAAACTCCCTAGGCCACGATTTGGGGAGGTGTGTCCAGGGCCGTAAAAGGTACAGACAAAGGCTGGCACCGGGCCTAGGTGGTGGGGCGTAAGCCCAACACCTGGTTAATCAAAAAAAAAAAAAAAAAAAAAAAAAAGGGTGTTACTGCTTTTACAAAAAAAAAAGGGTGTTACTGCTAATCGTGTATCATAAAGCAACTCGGTTTTCTAATTAAAGTTCTGTAACATCATCATCGTGCTCTAACTTTTACGCATAATATGTGGTTTAAAAACGCGAAAAAAATGAAGTGTGTTGAGGTACTTTTGTGTAGTTTGATGTCCAGGTTCAAAGTTCCAAACTTTTTCTGTTTTACATACCTTGAGAGGCATTGCTTTAACCTCCTAAGTTTAGACTATTTTCCTATCAAATGAGGCGTCATATATTTTATACGGTAAAAAAGTTTAGATGAAGACAATATTATTATAAATCTACGAAATTTGACCAATCTTTAACAAAGCTAACCTCAATATAAACTAAAACAACATTCACCAGTCTTTGTTCTGTTTTAAAACAGAGTTTCACGTAGTAACAAAAATAAATATGAGCAGAGAAAGCAAAAACGAGGGAGAAAGAGTGGTACTTCTTCACGCTAAGAGATCGTAAGTACCCAACGGGGCTAAGGACAAACATAACAACATAGGTTGGTTACTAGAAACATTGTAGAAGTAATCGATCTCTGCTTGATTCTCTTGTATACTTGACTTGCTCTCTCTTTATCTCGTTTGTTTATTAATCTCTATTCTCTTGTGTTTAGGTTCGCTATTCCGTGACACGATCTAATCAAGATCAACTCGAAGTACAAAAAAAGAAGATGAAAGAAAACATACAAGATTTTAAGAGTTCCCCTTCAATATCTAGTTACATCTCCTTCAGGATCAGAACTTGGTAATCCACTAGATTTGGTGTTTACAGAAGCTTTTACTCTCGTCACAACAATGGTGATCACCTCTCTCTCTCTTTTCAGCTCAACGAGGAAGATGAGAGTTGTTAGAGTTTGTTACACGAGATACAATCTGCTACAACGCTCCTCGCTTATAAATCCGTAAACCATGGGCCTTTCATTTAATCACTGAGGCCCATAAGTGATTCTATTTCGGTTTGGACTTGGGCGGAAGCCCAGTCGACTTTCTTCAGCTCGTGTGGACTCAGTCGATCACCACACTTCTCACAAACATACATACATTCACTTTTAAGGTATTACTTCCTCTATATGATATTCATCCACTTCTCTCAATATATATATACAATGAAAACTTTACCCTGTTTACACATGATGAATGGGTTCTCTCTAAAGTTTGTTTGAAAAAACAGCAAAAGTAGAGATGACGTAACTGAGCTCTTCTTTCCAATTCCAGCCACTGGAGAATTCTCCTCTTCCCCTGGATCTGTACTTGCTCCGATCATTGACGCCTTCGTCACATAGAATGTCTCATGTTTTCTGATTCCTCTGCAGCTAATGTTGATGCAAGCATTCCTACATACCTTCCCACTCCATCGCTGCCACGCTAGGCTCGCCGCATCGATGATTACGTAGTGTTTGGTCTGTTTATGGATGTGGGAGCTTCTAGACAGTTCTGTAACATCCCAAAACCAGCCCATAAAAATTTCTAAGGGAAGATGGACTTGTATACAGCCCATTAAGGAAAAACCTAGGGTTCAGTCCTCTTTCATATAAATAAAGCTGCCTCCTCTTCTTTTCTCCCATTAGAAAGTTGAAGCGAAGCTCTGCAGAGAATTCTCATGAGACGAAATCTCTAGCTGTCAAGCTCTCTTCTCCTCTCTCTCTCTCTCTCTCTCTCTCTCTCTCTCTCTCTCTCTCTCTCTCTCTCTCTTCTCCTCTCTCTCTTCTCTCCTCTCTCTCTCTCTCTCTCTCTCTCTCTCTCTCTCTCTCTCTCTCTCTCTCTCTCTCTCTCTCTCTCTCTCTCTCTCTCTCTCTCTCTCTCTCTCTCTCTTTCTCTCTCTTTCTCTCTCTCTATATATATATATATTTCTCTCTGTATCTATCCTCTCCGATCGTGTGGTGGTGGTGGTCGAGAGGTTAATCATAAGCTTTTGGATTCTCTCAGATCCATAATCTCGTTTTCCAGATCAGATCTCTAGATCTATCATATCTAGTTAAGGTGAGGTGATTTGAACCCTAGTTTCTTCTCATGATTTTTATATTGATTGATTAGGAACTAGCGTTTGGTTAGACATTGTTTGAAAGTTAAGTTGATAGATCATAATGGATGTTAGGTTATTAGATGAATGGATCATAATGCATAAGAACCTTCATACTATTTAAAGGACTTAGTTGACTGTCTTGTGTTGATGTGATGATACATATTGTATGCTTGCTTGAGTGAATAGTTGCTTTGATGCTTGTGATGAATGTTGATGAAAGCTAGGTTGCTAGAAAGAATTGCACGTCTAGGTTAATTGTGGATGTTACAATTGGTATCAAATGTGAATGAATGTAGAATGTTGTGTATGAGTTAATGGATGTGAAGTGTATTGTATGTGACACCGAGAATGTGTAGCGTCTAATGAATGAGTTAAAGTGTTAAGAAGTTAAAAAGAGATGTGAAAAGAATGAGGATAGGTTAATGAATGAGAATAAGGATGAGAATGTGAAAGATGTTGTAACATCCCGATTTCTGGTATATGATGTAAGGTTTAATAGAATTGATTTGGCTACCTATGTCAACAAAGTGCGCTTACCTTTTTTGTCACACATTCGTTTAGAACTCCAAAGTTAAGCGTGCTTATGCTGGAGTAGTAAAGGATATGTGACCTATCGGAAGGTGATTCGCGATACCGTGTGAGTGAGGCCAAAGCATGGGGGAAAGGTCATGTGGTGATTGCATGGTCAGTAAACAAGACTTTTAAGCTTTCCAAAATTAACGCACGACTTCGGACAGGATGGGGCCCATGAGCCACGAGAGCGGGCGTGGGAGGCCCATTAGCCGTGGGTGGTCCGGGTGTTACATGTGGTATTAGAGCTGATTAGCCATCTCGGTTCTGAATAGAGAGGCGTATTGAGACCTGTTGTGGTGCACAACGAGGGCATTGTGCTCTGTGAGTGGGGGTGAATGGTAACATCCCAATTTTTGGTGTATGATGAAAGGCTTAATAGAAGTGATTTGTCTACCTATTTCACAAAAGTGCGTTTACCTTTTTCGTCACACATCCATTTAGAACTCCAGAATTAAGGGTGTTTATGCTAGAGTATAAATGATGGGTAACCTATCAGGAAGTGATTCGCGATACCGTGTGAGTGAGGCCAAGGCATGGGGAAAAGTCATGTGGTGATTTCAGGGTCAGTAAACAAGACTTTCAAGATTTCCAAAATTAACGCAATACCATCGGAAGGGATGGGGCCCACGAGCTGAGATTGCGAGCATGGGAGGCCCATTAACCGTGGGCGGTCGGGGCGTTACAAATGCATTGATTGAGACACCGAGAATGGGTGACATCTAGAATGAGATGTGATGAGTAGCAGCGGGACAATAGACTGACAAGAGGTACCCACAGAAACTTAAGTGAAAAAGACTGTGAATGGACAATGACCGCGTAAGGGCGGGATAGAAATAGAGAAGGACATCGTAAGATCGATTCACGCCGAGTCGTGGCATAAATATGGCTATCAAAACCGGGTGGCATACAGAGCCAAAAGTGGGCAACGAGCTGCAACTCGGATAGTCATTTAGGAAGCTGGGAGACATCTGTGTACATAAGATCTCTTGGGATAAGCTGACGCGAGGTGGGACGTCTGTGAGCGGGCCATAGGTCCTTACGTCTAGGTTTACTGGTGTCCAGTTGTCAAGTGTTGAGTTGAGTCAGGTCCATGTGTAGAAGTGACTGAGTTCATTGTATTGTGTGATCGCTAGGTTGATAGAAAAGAATGGAAATGATGTTGTATGTTATTGTAGGATGCATTTGATTGATTGCAGTGGCTACGCACCTCTCGTTTCGCAATAAGTAGTATAAAGTTTCATGCGGAGAGGCTGGTCTAGAACCGCTTCACTGACTAACCCATTTACTCATGCCCTCCTTTCCATTTACATGTGCACAAGACTTTAAGTAAAAGTATATGGATTGGTTGGGTTGGTATTTGATCGAGTTTAATGTGTCTGATGACTCCTGGTACCAGAAACGTGACATGTTGAGTGGTCTAAAACGAGTAGACGCGTGTCCATAACACCTAGGGGATCTGAGTGTTACAACTGGTATCAGAGCCCGGGTTAAGATCCCTTAGCGTTATCCTAAGGGGTCAGCATGGCCGCCATTTTCAAAACACTATTTCGGTTTTGAAAAAGTGTTTGCGAAAGTTTATGAGCTGCTAAAAATGTTTGAAATGTTTTCAAAACCACCAACTATATCAATACTTCTATTATGGTTCTGATAGGATCTAACTATTCTAAGATGTCTTCGCCAACCAGTGATAACCATGAGGACGATAGTGAGCTTTGTGGCTCAGAAGATTCAGTTCTTTGTGTCATCGAGACATTCCACACCATATGTGGTAACGTGATACCCCGCTGGGGACACGCGTTGATGAAGCTTAAGTACCAGTCGCTACAATACAATTGGGCGGAAGATCAGAGGCGTTAGAAGCTCCAGTGCCTCCCAGCATCGACTGTGTACGAGCCGAAGGTGATGCCAGCAAAGCGAGGACAGGGACACCCAAGGAAGGCAAAGCCGGCGCCCGACATTGAGTGGGTTCAGGTGCCGACTGTCGGGGAGCCGCCAAAGAAGAAATGAGGACGCCCACGAGATTCTCCAGCTTCAAATGAAGGCACCTTTGAGAGAATTTCGGAGCCACGTATGTGTGACGTTCTAGTTCAGATGGTGCAGAATCCCTGCACCGTACAAGATTACATGGAGGAGTCCTGGAAACAGCCAAGAGATGCAAGCCGAAGTTTGCGGAGGAGTAGTGCTGGTTGTTTAAATTCGACTCCGCAAGAACATTCAGGACGAGTTGGATGGTGCCATGGAGCTTATTGAGTTCGCGCTAGTAGTGAGGATGGCGTGGAAGGTGATAACCGCAGAAGAGTGGCTCGAGGAGCATGTTGTTGATGTTACTAGTTCGAAGTCCGAAGAGGATGACCGAGAACCTTCAGTTAGTGGTCCCGGCTCAGTCGGTCCTGGATCCGAGGCCGACCGCGTTTCTCCACGCCGTAGTGGGTAGCTGAGATCCTAGGATCATTTATTAGTCATAGGACATGTGTTTTTCTATTTATTGTTTGGTGTTAGTGTTTTGCATTTCTAAAGGCATTATGTGGATTTAATAGATGCCTTGAGCTTTAAAACTTTTGTAGTCCTACTCAATCCATCTGTTATATTCATTCGTTGGTTTTAAACGAGATCTTGAGTAAATTGTGTAACCCTTGTGTGCATCCCTTGATAAATGTGTGATTGTATGAGTTCAGTTTGGGTTTTAGATGTTATGTTCGAAGTTTGGGGTTTGGAATTTGGGGACGAATTTCGAATGACAGAGGGAGAGTTGTAACATCCCAAAACAAGCCCGTAAAATTTCTAAGGGAATATGGGCTTGTCTACGAACCATTTAGAAAAAACCTAGGGTTCCATTCTCTATAAATATAGCTGCCTTCTCCTTATTTTCTCCCACTAGAAAGTTGTAGCGAAGCTCTGCAAAGAATTCTCGGGAGACGAAAGCCCTTGCCGTCAAGCTCTCTTCTCCTCTTTATATTTCTCTCTCTCTCTCTCTCTCTCTCTCTCTCTCTCTCTCCAAGCTGATTGTGTGGTGGTGGTGGTCGAGCGGTTGATCGCAAGCTTTTGGATTCTCCCAGATCCATAATCTCGTTTTGGAGATCCATATCTCCAGATCTGTCAGATCTAGTTAAGGTGAAGAAATTCGAACAATGTTTCTTCTCATGATCTTATATTGGTTGATGAGGAACTAAGTTTTGGTTAAACCTAATTTGAAAGTTAGGTTGATAGATCATATGGGTGTTAGGTTGTTAGATAAATGGATCACGATGCAGAAGAACCCTCACATTGCTTACATGACTTAGTGAATTGCCTTGTGTTGATGTGATGAAAGATAGTCTATGCTTGCTTGTGTGATTGGTTGCTTTGATGCTTGTGATGAATATTTATGAAAGCTAGGTTGCTAGAAAGAAGTGCACGCCTAGGTTAATAGTGGATGTTACAACTGGTATCAGATATGAATGAATGCAAAATGTTGTGTATGAGTTAATATATGTGAAGTGTATTGTATGTGACACCGAGAATGAGTGGTGTCTAATGAATGAGTTAAAGTGTTAAGTAGTTAGAAAGAGATGTGTAAAGAATAGTGATAAGTTAATGAATGAGAATAAGGATGAGAATGTGAAAGATGTATTTATTGAGACACCGAGAACGAGTGGCGTCTAGAATGAAATGTGATGAATACATGCGGGATAGTATCCTAACAAGAGGTACCTGCAAGAAGTTAAGAGAAAAAGACCATGAAAAAACATTGACCGCAAAAAGGCGAGATAGAAATAGTGAAGGACGCCCTAAGATTGAGTCATCCCAAGTTAGGGCATAAATATGGCTATTAAGACTGGGGTGGCAGACACAGCCGGAAGGGGCCAATGAGCTGCAACTCAGTTAGTTATTTAGGAAGCTGGGAAACAGTTGTGTACGTAAGATCTCTTGGGATAGGCCGACACGGGCTGGGATGTCTGTGAGTGAACCATAGGTCCTTACGTCTAGGTTGATTGGTGTCCAGCTTTCAAGTGTCGAGTCGTTGAGTTAAGTCAAGTCCATGTGTAGCAGTGAGTAAGTTCATTGTATTGTGTGATCGCTAGGTTGATAGAAAAGTATGAAAATGATGTTGTATGTTATCGTAGGATGCATTTGATTGATTGATTGTAGTGGCTAGGCAGCTATGGTTTTGCATTAAGTAGTATAGAGTTTCATGCGGAGAGGCTGGTCTAGAATCGTTTTACTAAGTAACCCATTTACGCATGCCCTTCTTTCTATTTCCTTGTGCACAAAATTGTAAATAGAAGTATATGTATTGTTTAGGTTGGTATTTAATCAAAGGTTAATGCCTCCGATAACTCTTGGGACAGTAACAAGACATGTTGAGTTAAAACGAGTAGATACGTGTTCATAACACCCGATCAAAATCTTGCTCGAACGGCGTGGATTCGTGGCGTTACAAATTTCAATATCAACGCAGCTTCTAACCGAATCTACCTTCTTTGCCTCCATCTGTTATTGTTTCTTTTTGTACTTTTTTTGCTTAAACCTCAATCTGTTCCTGCTCCAGGTATCCAACTAGCACCTCCTCGACTTTTGCAATATACAAATATACGGTGGCTCTGCCGTCCGTTAGTTCATGGCTGTTTGTGCTCTGATGGTCGTTTTGCCGGCACAAGCTATCTCTACATTTATAAATTCCAAAATAGAAATAATCATAACGGCTTTAAGAGAATAAAATAGAGAATTCGGCATCAATAACATCAGTTGCTTAATGCGAGACGATGACTTGAGCGGAGGACTCCTTTGGGTTCATATATACGAAAGCAGGGAAGATGGATGGTTGACCAAATACTTGTCCGCTTTTGATTGTATGCCATCAATAACATCAATTACATAATCACCAAAAAGTGGAGGATAAGCGGACTTAAATCTCAAATGAGACACATGGTAAAAAAAAACAATCTACAACAACCTAAAAAAAATCTACATAGACCAAAGAATTTTTTTTTAATGATTTTGCTCTTAATAAAGGGATAACATGAGCCATTGGATCATCGTACTTATGTTTTAATCGTAGCCACACGTTTTCACATCTCTCTCATTCTCTCTCCTTCTATTTTTCTAATCTCAACCACTCACAGCCACACAATTTTTCTTATCTTATTCTCTCATTCTACTGAGTACAACTAGTATAACTCGTACAACTAAACATGTTAAAAATATATAATTAGTATATAAATGTGATAATTTACACATAAAATAAACAAGTAAATATTCTAATTAGTATATGATGAGAAAATTTCATCTATTTTCTTTGAGGTTTTTCAGTTTTATTAAATTATTACACTACAATCTTAATTTACATTATATACTTTATATTTTTAGGGTTTATTAACTATATTAGTCATATTATTATAATAAACAATCATCGAACATATTTTTACAAAAGTCATGATGTAAAGATATTGGTACACCCCTAAAACTAGACATATAAACAATTGATAGAATTTTTTATTATATATTAGATAAGTATTACTGGTACAGCTGATACAACTTTAACATATCAAAAATTAAGAGAATCAATTTGGTATTCCATATAAGAAAAACAATCAAATATCCCAATTGGTATGTACTTAGAAGTTTCTTTTAATCTATTTGATTTTTTTTGTTTTATAAAGAAATTGAAAAATTGTAACACAATCACATAATTTTACATGATCTACCTTATACTTTTAAGGTTTGTTACCTTCTTTGTCCACATAATTTTTGAAAAATATACATCAAGTGTATTTAAACAAAATTGGTGATTTCATTGTATTGGGGCAAATGCATGTACACATAAAGAAGTGGTACAACTGAGTTAAGCTGAAATTTTATGTGGTACAACTAGTCTTTTTGATTTCACTTTCAAAGTACAACTATGTACAAACCGGTACGACTAAAAAACTAGTACAACTATGTACAAACCGGTACAACTAATAAACTATTACAACTATGTAAAAACATGTACGGCTCGAAAACTAGTACAACTGCGTATAAACCGGTACATCTCAAAAACTAGTGGACACCACTGTTGAGCTTCCTCTTCTTCGTCACACTTCACTCTTCTTTGCCGCATCTCTCTACTTATTTACTGCATCTTTCTTTTTCGTTGCGGCATCTCTCTTCTTCACAGTAAAATTTTTCTTTTTGTTCATCGCCGGTGAGTCACTCTTACTCATCGCAGACGCTCCTTCTTCTCTTTCATGTGATTCATGTTTTTTGGAACCATGGTTGAATACCTTTTTAGCTCCTCCTCTACCTTTTTCGCCTCGAGAACAAAAAGATGGAGACGATTTTTTTTCCAAAAATATTACAACTAGTACAACTTGCAAATAATGTTTATCCAAATCAAATATTATTAAAAGTAAACTATTCATGTATTTGATATATGCCGGCAGAGAGAGATTAGACCAACATGTCTTATTGGTTCTACATCATCCTTTTTTCTATCATCTTCATGCGCTGAAAACAAAAATAGATTTAGCATATTAATTGCAAAGTTTTAATAATTATACACGTTTTACTTGTATCAGTTATAATGGTTATACTCAATCTATTTATACTAGTTATACTAATTGTAGTTGTACTAGTTTTACTAATTTGAATTGTATTAGTTGTACTAGTTAGAGTTGTACTAGTTGTATTAGTAATATTCTACGTTCTTCTTTATTTTGAATCTCGTACGTAAAAAGTGAAATTTGATTATAAATAAGATATAATTGATTTATAATGACTATGGGTTAACCGATTTTGAATAAGAATGAGAAATTTGGTGGATGGTTGAAGAATTTTTTTGATTTTGTCATAAGGTGAAAAAGTTAACGGAGAAAAAAAAGAGAAAGAAAAAGAAGAAGATTAGGGTTAAGATTGGGTCGGGTTTCAGGTCTGGATCCGGATCGGATTCTGGGTAGGATAGTAATGGCATAGATTAGTAAATATATTGAAATTTTTAGATTTTTAGTTATTTTATCTAAATTTTTATTTAAAATTAAATGTAAAAAAAAAAATAGATGGGTCCATTTAAGATTTTTTTGTACCCATTCAGTCTATTCTAGCATTTGATTCAGGATAAGCATCACGTCAATGGTTGTTACACAGTCGGCAGTCTGTGCCAACATTGACCAACCCAAAAGATTTGAGAAAGGGATTAATATTAATGGGCCGGGTTTTTTTCTCCAAACCAGAAACACTAAGATAACACATACATGATAACTGCTGCTGGACCAACGGAAGCATGAAAGTCCACTTGGATGACCACATAAGGGCACGGCCACAAACCAGAAATAAGAGTACGTGTCAGAATTTAGAATTTAGGATAAGCAATGCTGAGATGACTATGGAGAAAAAGAAAGACAAAGTTGTTGAATATTTGATAAAGAAAAAGAGTATAACTATGATATTATGTTTCCTTTCTTATAACGTATAAATATGATATGTGTTTTTCAAATATAATGGCAAAGAGAGTAAGGGAACGTGAGAGAGAGATGTAAATTATTATTGAAGTTTTGTTCTTACATACTACAAAGCAAGAGAGGAAGAGTATATATAGGAAGTGAAGTCGGTGTATCAACCGACTTAAGACAATAAAAATATAATACATATTAGATAAGCATTATCTAATAAAATAAGCATTATCTAATATTCCCCCTTGCTTATCTAATTTGTGTTACGTACTGCCTCGTTAAAACCTTAGTCATGGAAAAACCCTTTAGGAGAAAAACCATGATAAAGGAAAAAGAGTACAGTGACGTAATCTCCCCCTAAAAATAATGGACATAATCTTTTCTCTATAGGTCACGCAAACGCCTCATTCCGATACCATAGACGTGTTTTCGGAATGTTGTAGTGGGGAGAGATTTTGTGAACAAGTCAGCTGGATTGTCGCATGACCGTACATACTCTATGTCCACTTCTTTATTTTTCTCGAGCTCCCGAATGTACGAGAAAAATCTTGGAGGAATGTGCTTTGTCCTGTCGCTCTTGATATAACCTTCTTTGAGTTGAGCGACACATGCCGAATTATCTTCAAATATTTTCGTCGGCTCTTTCACGTTAACTATTCCACTTGCTTCTTGTATGTGATGACTCATTGACCTAAGCCACACACACTCTCGACATGCTTCGTGAAGCGCAATAGTCTCTGCATGATTTGACGAAGTTGCAATCAGAGTTTGTTTCTGGGAACGCCAAGAGATCGCAGTTCCACCAATTGTAAAAACATAGCTGGTTTGCGATCGAGCTTCATGAGGATCTGATAAGTATCCTGCATCTGCAAAACCAACCATACCAAACTCGGGTTTTCTAAAATAAATTAACCCTAGGTCAACTGTACCTTGGAGGTAACGGAATATATGCTTGATTCCGTTCCAATGCCTACGAGTAGGAAAAGAACTATATCTTGCAAGTAGGTTAGTTGCAAAAGCAATATCCGGTCTTGTACAATTTGCAAGATATAGAAGCCCACCGATAGCGCTCATATAAGGTACTTCAGGCCCGAGTACCTCCTCGCTATCTTCACAGGGTCTAAAAGGTTCTTTCTCTACATCGAGAGATCTATTTATCATTGGAGTACTCAAAGGAGTCGCTTTGTCCATATAAAAGCGTTTCAATAACCTTTTCGTATAATTTGATTGATGCACAAATATTCCTTCTCGGAGATGCTCAATCTGGAGCCCAAGACAAAACTTTGTCTTGCCGAGATCTTTCATTTCGAACTCTTCTTTCAAATGAGTTTGTGCATCATCAACCTCCTTTTGAGTTCCAATTATGTTCAGGTCATCTACATATACAACAATGATCACAAAGCCAGATGACGATTTCTTAATAAAAACGCATGGACATATCGCATTATTCACATATCCTTTTCTCAAGAGATATTCACTTAAGCGATTGTACCACATGCGTCCAGACTGCTTTAGTCCGTAAAGTGATCGCTGTAACTTGACCGAACAAATCTCCCTAGATTCTGCTTTCAATGCTTTTGGCATTTCCAATCCTTCAGGGAGTTTCATGTATAAATCATTATCCAATGATCCATACAAATATGCAGTCACAACGTCCATAAGATGCATTTCAAGATTTTTCGATGCCGCTAGGCTCATCAAAAATCTAAAAGTAATTGCATCCATTACTGGGGAGTAAGTTTCCTCAAAATCAATTCCCGGTCTCTGAGAAAAACTTTGGGAAACTAATCGGGCTTTATATCGTGTTACTTCATTTTTCTCATTTACATTTCTCACGAAAACCCACTTATACCCAACGGGATTTATATTCTCAGACGTTATGACTATAGGTCCAAAGACATTCCTTTTATTTAGGGAGAGTAATTCAGTTTGTATGGCCTTCTTCCACTCCTCCCAATCATGTCTTTTCATACATTCCAGTATGGACCTTGGATCTGGATCATCACTTTCGTGATCTATTTCTTTGGACACAGAAAAAAGAATATTCCATCAACATCTTTTATCTTATTTCTGATCCATAATTTTTCATCTCGGGCGTAGTTGATGGAAATCTCATACTTTTCTGTTCCCTCCTCGTCATTTGGATCCTTATCTTTATTTGGTTCTTCTTGAACCTTTTCGTCTATGCCTTCTTTCAGACATTTTCCAGTATCAGGTTCTTTTGGAACCTTTCCACTTTGCTCAACCAATTTCTTTTTCTTTCGGGGATTTTTGTCTTTAGAACCCGCTGGTCTCCCCCTCTTTAACTGAACCCTAGGTTCATTCATTGTGTTTCCATCAGTTTGTCCTTCAGGAACAACAACTCTTGATGGAAAATTTTCAACGGGTATATATGACTTTGTCACCCTTCTCGTATCTGTGAACGCATCTGGTAACCGGTTTGCCAAATTATGCAAATGCACAATTTTCTGAACTTCCAGCTCTCTTTGATTCGTAGGGGGATCAAGGTGTAACAAAGACTGTGTACACCATGTAATCTCTTTAGGAATTTCTCTAATTCCTCCCCCTAATGCTGGAAATTCTTCTTCATTAAAATGGCAATCGGCAAACCGTGCCGTAAACATATCACCAGTTACTGGTTCAAGATATCTTATTATACTTGGTGACGTATAACCCACGTATATTCCCAATCTCCTTTGTGGGCCCATTTTTGTTCTTTGTGGTGGAGCTATCGGAACATAGACTGCACACTCAAAGACACGGAGATGAGATACATATGGCTCTTGCCCATATGACAATTGTAATGGGGAGTACTTATTATCTGCACTCGGTCTCAGCCGAATCAGTGCAGCCGAATGCAAAATAGCATGACCCCATACCGAATTGGGAGCTTTGTTCTCAATATCAACGGTCTTGCAATCAACTGCAACCGTTTTATCAATGACTCGGCCATGCCCTTTTGTGTATGAACATGGGGAACTGGATGCTCCACATCAATCCCCACTGACATACAATAATCATTAAAGGCTTGCGATGTAACCTCACCAGCATTATCAAGCCTTACTTTCTTTATGGCATATTCTGAGAATTGTGTTCTCAACTTTATTATTTGGGCAATGAACTTTCCGAAAGCCGTATTTCTTGTTGTCAAAAGACAGACATTTGACCATCTACTAGATGCGTCAATCAATACCATGAAATACTTAAACGGCCCGCACGGTGGGTGGATCGGCCCACATATATCACCATGTATTCTTTCTAAAAATAATAGTGATTCATTGCCAATCTTTGCTGGTGATGGCCGAGTTATAAGTTTTCCTTGAGAACATGCATTACATATAAACTCGCCCGTTTGCAAAATTCTTTCGTTTTTCAACGGATGGCCATTTGAATTTTGCACTATCTTTCTCATCATGACTGAACCAGGATGTCCTAGCCTTTCATGCCAGATTTTAAATGTATTAGTAAACTTCATGTTTACTGTGGCATAGGACTCAGTCATGTTTATTTTCGTACAATATAGTCCAGAGGATAACATTCTTAACTCTTCTAATATATGTTTCCTCTCGGACTTAATGCAAAGATATTCAATGCCGTCTTTCCTCATAGTTTCAATATGATATCCATTTCTTCGGATATCCTTAAAACTTAATAAGTTTCTATGAGACTCGGGGGAGTATAATGCATCATTTATTTCAAATTTCGTCCCCCTTGGCATTGAAAAACTGACTCTTCCAGAGCCCTTAATAATCTTTGCACTACCAGATATTGTTCTTACTCTTCCAGCGTAATCTTTTATTTTGAGACTGGAGAAATATTTCTTATCTTTAATTATCGTGTGCGTTGACGCACTATCTGCCAAACACATATCTCCATCCATAGTCTCAAAGTCTGGCATTTTTTTGCTAGTATAACCTCAGTTGGTTAGAGCGTCGTGCTGATAACGTGTTGAATATTTGATAAAGAAAAAGAGTATAACTATGATGTTATGTTTCCTTTCTTATAACGTATAAATATGATATGTGTTTTTCAAATATAATGGCAAAGAGAGTAAGGGAACGTGAGAGAGAGATGTAAATTTTTATTGAAGTTTTGTTCTTACATACTACAAAGCAAGAGAGGAAGAGTATATATAGGAAGTGAAGTCGGTGTATCAACCGACTTAAGACAATAAAAATATAATATATATTAGATAAGCATTATCTAATAAAATAAGCATTATCTAATAAAAGTCTAACTTTATTGTCATAGATAGATATTTCTTTTATCGAGAAAATTGCATTTTAAATCATGTAGTTCGCAAAAGTTTGCATTTAAAATCTTGCAGCTCAACAACTAACACTTTAAAAAGTTAAACTTACTTCAATAACATATTAAACATCGAAACTAACTTATTTGTTTCACACGTCAAAATTGTGACCGATACTGTTCATTAGCAGATTAAAACTTGTGATGTGTCCAGTTTTTTTTATTGTTCTAGTTAATAAGATAAATAAAATTAGATAAAAATTCAAAATATTTGAACAAAATTGTAAAAATTCAGGAGAAAATCAAGAAAAATAAAATAAAATTAATAAATTCAAAAGTAATAATAAAAATAAAACTAAATTGTAAATTGATAAAAATTACCAAAGGATAGAAAAGTTTTAAAAAAATCTGGGAAACAATTTAAAATTAAAAATTCAAATTAAATTAAAAATGAAAATAGTTTATAAAAATTCAAATTAAAAATTAATTTTAAAATTTATAAAATATGATATTCGACAAAATGATTTGAAATCCTACTATATCTCGTAATATTTTTTTCTAGTGATAAGATTAAATTTGTCACCATCACCGTTATGTCTAACCCGTACTGAAATTTTTCAAATGCCTTGTTGGATGCAAATCTCCAGGATCCGAAGGATCTTAACCCGATCCGGAGATCCAAATGCTCAGTCGAATTTACTTTTCTGAAGGATATTGTAGGATTTCAAAACATTTTGTTGAATATAAAATTTTTAAAATTATTTTTTTAATTTGATTTTTATCAACTATTTTTCATGTTCAATTTTTATTTTTAAATTTTATGAACTTTTATTTGTTTTCCAGATTTTGTTTTTTAAAATCTATTTCTCCTAAATTTTATTCATTTTTACAATTTATTTTTATTTTTTTTATTAATTTTGAATTTATTAATTTTATTTTGTTTTCTTGATATTTTCCTGAATTTTTACAATTTTTAGAAATATTTTGAATCTTTATCTAATTTTATTTGTTTTATTAATAAAACAAAACTAGACACGTCACAAATTTTAACCTGCTAATGAACACAATCGGTCACAATTTTGACGTGTGAAACAAGTAATTTAGTTTCGATGTTTAATATGTTATTGAGGTAAGTTTCGCTGTTTAAAGTGTTAGTTGTTGAGTTCCAAGGTTTAAAGTGCAAACTTTTGCCAACAACATGATTTAAAATGCAATTTTCTCTTTCTTTTTCTCTTTTCAAATTTTATTAAAAACTTAAGATAAATTTTTGTAAAAATATGTTGTTTTCTTATTCTATTGTAGAGCAGGTTAACCATATGTAACAGTAAAATAATAGATTTTATTAGGGTACTAATACATGCTCAAATTATCCTAGTGCAACTGATTATTTTCTCAAATAAGAAGTTTAATTGAAGTACTTAGGATCAAATCCACAGAGAGCGAATGCACACAATAAATTTGATAATCAACTTAGTTATGCTAGACAATTAATAAAACTTTAAGAATAGTAAATATAAAATACTTGGTTTGAAAGCAACTAAGAAATATAGCTAAATCTAGAGCTTTTATGTAGTGAATTATAATAGATAGAAACTAAGGGGTTTTCAATCATAGAACACGAATTCAATTAGTAAAGATATTAATAGTTATATCTATCATATAGCTAATCTTAGAGTTTACCACTTTCGTGTGCAAATTTGGAATGACCACCGATCGGTGGTATGTAAACGGCATGGATCGATGGTATGTAAACGGCATCGATCGATGGTTTTCTTAGTAAAACATTAAACGATCAAATATGACTGGTTCACTCAGAATTAGTAGACCAGTCTCTCGGTTGTCTATATTAACTTAAGCTCAACAAGGTTTGTCCAAGTAACGATCCTACTCTCGGTGTGTCAATTATCCTAAGATCATAGTTCTAGTTAGTTACTCTAGAACACAAACAATAAGCACGATTCTATTGATAGATCTAATAATCGCCCTAGCAATTCTATTGTTTAGCTAATCCATCAAAACTATTAATAAACCCTAAATCTAACAAGATGGCTACTCAGACATTTCTAAGCAGAACATAATTTTTTTAACTAAGCAGAACATAATCATAAACAAAAAACAATGCATAAGATAAATAATATGGGTAGAAACTGGGGTTCCAATACAAAGTTTGAAAGAAGTCTTGATCTTCTCCCGAAAAATCCTAAACTACTATGTTCGGTATGAAAAGTCTCAAAACTTGTAAAAAAGGTCTCTCCTAAGTTGTCTCTTTGCATAAAACACCAGCAAAGACAATATAAACTAAGTAAAACACGTCTAGGGAAAATCTTGTAATTTATGTAACTAAGGCTTCAAGTCGGGTACTTTGTGAATTGAGCTTCTGCGCGTTGACCGTCGATTGACGGCAAGTCTGTGTCGTCGATCGATGCAACACTCTGTCTTGGCTCGTACTTTGCTGAATTTGACCAGCTACAGGGTTCCTCTCTCTTTGGGCTCTAGAAAGCCTCATAATCTCTACAAAGCTCCAAAATGTATCTGGACCTGAAAAGACTCTAAAACACATCCTAGACACACATAACATACTCCAAATATGGCCTATAACATGATCTAAAATTGGTAACTATTAGGACCTATCAACTCCCCCAAACTTAAACCCTTTGCTTGTCCTCAAGCGAAACAAGGGTAAACCTGTGAAAAAGATTTGAAAAACATGGACTTACAAAATCTCTAGCTTATCATTATCACCTTCACTATTTTGTAATCACATCTAACAAATGTCAATCTTAGAGAAACTTTATATACCTTATCCTAGTATAACAATCAAATCCATTATACCAACAACTTAGCGGATACTAGCTTGACTCACCCCTCTACTAACCTCAATTCTTGCATAAAATAAAAGTGCATGTTTTACCTTGGAAATATCGATCAGAGGACACATGAACTTTTACCCCTGTAAGTATTTGAACATACATGTCTTCTCTGATCACTTTCTTCCCTAGTTCTCTCTTCTCTGAATCTCTTCATATTATTATTATTTTTATATAAGTCCAATGAATAAATGATGTTGATACAGTCCATCTTGTTCACCTTATTTTTTTTTCTCTTTTTATTTTTTATTTTTAACAAAGTGTAGGCGAATAATAGGGTCACGAGTAATTTACCTATCCCTTGCTTCCACAGTGTGTGATCATTTCTTTCTAAATTAGAATAATGGGGTCATAGGTAATTTACCTACACCTCTATATCTTTTAGGAAATCATCTCAATCTTTTATTTTAATATATGTCGAAGAGAGAGAGATAGAAAGATAGAGAGAGAAGGGATCAAAAGCACACAGACTTTTACCTTCCACACTTATAGGAGGAATCCGATCCAATGTATGCCAAACCCCAAAGTAAGCTAATAAGTCAAATTAGGTTGCATGTTAGCTTCAGTCCTTTCAAACTTTCTAAGCAAGTGTGATATAATGGCATGATGATCCACTTTGGTATCTCTAGTACTCTCCGCAATCAACAAATGTAGAATGGTGCTATAGAATAGTTAGATATAAGTAAAAATTTAAATCTGACCATAATCCATTTCTTGAATCAATAAACACATAAGAATAAAACTCCAAAATAGAAAGAAATATTACTAAACTTCCCCAGACTCAAAAAACATTGTCCCCAGTGTTATCTCGTCTCAGTTAGGTGGTAAAAATTAAAACATAAGAAAAGTAACGAAGATAGTCGAAAATAAAAGACTCTGTTATGAGTGTCAATCGATGTTATGTCATGACTTCGACCGATGGTGATCCGATGGTTGCGCTCCATCGTTGACCAATGGCTTGGTTCTCGATCTTCCTATTTTTTCACATGCAAATAAAGAAAAATACGGAATTAGTAAAATCATAAAAACAAAATGAATTTAAATCATATCTAATAGTGGGTTGCCTCCCACTCAACGCTTTGTTAGTCTTTAGCTTGACGTTTAGCACTGTGTGGACTAAGATGGGGGTGGGGGGTAGATTATCACTAGTTGGAAAATAAGTGACATCCTCTTTTCTCATTTGGAACTAGGTACCAACAAAGTTTTTTATGGCTTCTTCAACTCTGGTTCTTTGGCTGTCCATGTTTTTTTTGGTGATCTCAATTTGGCTCATCCTTTCCTGAAGGTTTTCAACGTGTTTGTTTAACCAGTCCATCCTGTTATCTGTGGGTATGGATATGTCATCCAATCTCCTGGAGATATCTTCCATTATCATGTCTTGAGATGCATAAACTCCATCAAGTTTGTCTTCTAGCAGCTTCTCAGTTACCAGCCTCTGTCTAAATGGTCCGCGTGAAGCGTCGATCGATGTTTGAGCTCATCCGTTGATCAGTGGTGCTTCGTCTGCTCCATTCACATGCTGTTTCTGAAACATCTGATGAGTAGAGTTCATCTTTTACTTCACTCCTCCATGCACGTAGTTAAGTACATAATACTGTTGCTGAATGGGTAATAAATATCATCAATCCTCTTGCAGTAGTCATCCATCAACATCTCCTAGGCTCTGTAGATTCCTTGTACCATTTTATCTACTTCTACTTTGTTGTATGTTTCTGTCGCTGGCATGGTCCTATCAAATGCATACTCTGGCAAACAAACACGAGTGTGTCCAATGATAAGTGCTCTATGAAGAATATCTCTGATGTATTCCTTTGACACATCGATGATTCTGCCATCTATAGCTCGTGCATTTCCATCTTCATCTCTATAAACTCTATACTCATGTCTGGGTTCCCAACATAATCGTCTCCTAGTTGGATCCTTATAGGCGTCGTACCCTTCTGCCATATTAGCATCGATTGGTGGTATAAGACCATCGTTGATCGATGTCTCAATACATGTTTCATCAGATCCTCCGAAATGTTTCAGCTTCCTCTAGTGCAAGAGCACGGTACTCGATTGCTTCTTCTTCTAGATAAGATTCGTCGTTAGCTGTACCATGCCCTAGGCCAGGGTTGTCGTCGATGGATGTCAAAGGGTGGGTGTCGATCAACTGTTGGTTGTCATCGTCGATCGATGTGTTGGGCTGGGTATCGATTGATGCTCCATCGTCAGGGTCATACTCTTGCTCGAAATCACAGAAACACGTGGCCACAAGCCCTGGTTCATGAACCAAATCAATGAGAGTAGTCTTGGTTCTAGTTTTAACAGGCTCATAGTAGTGATTTTGATCAATAAGAGATAGTTACATCTTTTTTGTCTTCATGTCGCCTACCGTGGCCATGAAATCTCTTCCAAGTAGCAGGGATGAATTATGCTCCACTTGGATGTCCAAGACATGAAAGTCTACAGGAATTAGGGCATCGCTAATTTAACTTGGAGGTCTTTGACTATACCTCCTGAATTCACCTTAGAGCAATCCACAAAAGTGAATGAATCACTAGAAGTCTCCACCTTTAAGCGTAGAACCTCTGCCATGGTTCTTGGCATAATGCTTACTGCAGAACCGGTGTCGCAGAGTAAATGAGGCTAGTCATGTCCTTTGATGCTGCAGGGAACCACAAACTTCCCAGGGTCACTTATTTTCTTCAACTTGACCTTCCGCTTTATCTTCTGCCTCAGACGATTGAACATTCTTTCAATGTCCTCATCGTTGTCCTTGGTTTCTCTGAAGAACATCCACAATTTGTGAGTGTAATAAGCTTCCTTGAATGGAGTTTCTAAAGGGATTCTGAAGACTCTCTTAGCAAAGCCATCCATCTCTTTCTCATTAGCTTTTCTTCTAAGATGCTTATGTATCTTCTTGTTTCTTCTAGAATGTCCATCCATAGCTTCCTCAATTATTGTAGAGACTTTTTTATTTGTTTGTATTGTTTTGGATATGGTGGGTTTTGAGTTTCTATTAGCATATAAAAGACTCACGTCTATGCTTGGCAATCGATATCCTTCTATTTTGAACTGCCGTCGATCGATAGTAGGGTCTGGCTGTCAATCGATGTCCATATATTCACACATAGATTCTTCAGGTATCGTCGATGATGGTTAGCTTCGGCTTTCGATTGATGGTCCTTCGAATAGGGCAGGAAATTCTCACGAAATTCTTTCTCTTGGTGCCTAACTTCTTCCACAACTTACCAAAAATCATCATCTATGATGGCACTGACGTGGTGCTTATTTCCAGCCTCAATCTTTTCCTTGATCAAGGCTTCTTGTCTCCTCATAGCTTCACTGGTCTGAACAACCTGATTCTTTAGCGTTTTCACATGGGTGCTGAGAGTTTCAAATTTAGTGTTGAGGTTGACATATACATCATCAATCTTTCCAGGAAAATCCACTGTCATTTTCTATTGTCCCTCTTGAATCTTGTCAATCATAGCTTCAATCTTGTTCTCCTACGTATCTGATGGGATGTTCTGATAGTATGAGGCTCCATAGGTTCTGTTATTGTAGTACGGTCTCTGCTGTTGTGATCCTTGGTTGTAGCTATCCCCCTGACCATTGCCATAAAATTTTATGTTAATCTGGTTCCCATATCTCTGGAATCCATTTGCACCAACAAAGTTCACATCCTCTTCTTCACCTTTCTCATTGTCAAATCCTATAGCTTCTACACCTTATGTGAACCGAACTTGCTTATTCAGAAACCTATGAACAATGTTCAATTTGGCTTTTACTTATTCCATATGATCCTTGGGCAATGTAGGGGCTGATTTCTCCTCTCATTATCATTGTTTTTGGTGTTGTTGTCGTCGATCTATGTTCATCTCTTCACACACGGATTCTTTAGGTACCGTTGACGATGGTTAGCTTTGGCTGTCAATCGATGGTTGTTCAAACATGGCAAGGAATTTTCACGAATTTCTTCTTCCTGGTGCCTAGCTTCTTCCACAACTTGCCAAAAAATCATCATATATGATGGCACTGACGTGGTGCTTATGTCCAGCCTCAATATTTTCCTTGATCAAGGCTTCTTGTCTCCTCACAACTTTACTGGTCTAACCAACCTGATTGTCTAGCTTCTTCACATGGGTGTTGAGAGCTTCAAATTTAGTATTGAGGTTGGCATATACAACATCAATCTTTCCATGGAAATCCACTATCATTTTCTGCTATCCCTCTAAAATCTTGTCAATCATAGCTTCAATCTTGTTCTCCTAGGTATATGATGGGATGTTCTGATAGTAGGAGGCCACATAGGTTCTGTTGTTGCTGTAGGGTCTCTGCTGTTGTGATCCTTGGTTGTAGCCACTCCTCTAACCATTGTCATAAAGGTTTTTGTTTCTCTGGTTCCCATATCTCTGGAATCCATTTGCACCAACAAAGTTCACATCCTCTTCTTCACTCTTCTTATTGTCAGATCCTATAGTTTCTACACCTTCTGCGAAGCTAACTTGCTTCTTCATAAACCGCTGAACACTGTTCAACTTGGCATTTACTTCCATCTAATCCTTGGGAAATGTAGGGGCTGATTTCCTCCTCTCATGAACATTGTTTTTGGTGCTGTTGCTGATTGCCAAATTATCTATCAATCTGGTAGCCTCTTTTGGACTCCTCGTGCAGAAGTTTCCCTCATTGGCTGTCTCAAAAGCCATCCAGTATGATAGCTCAATACCTCTGAAGAAAGTGTTGAGAAGTTGCACTTCATTGAATCCATGGTGTGGACAATCTATTTGATAGGATTTAATTCTGATCCATGAGTTTCTAAAAGATTCTGCAGGCTCCTGTGTGAATATACCGATTCTGCTCCTCAATTCCTTATCACTGGCATCATCAAAGAAATTACGCAGGAAGGCGTTTTCGATATCTGTCTAGGATGTAAGAGATCATGGTGGTAGCTGCTTAAGTCAGTATGAAGCATCTCCAGCAAACGAATATTTGAAAAGATTGCATAGAAGGTAGTCCAAAGGGACTCCATTAGCCTTGATGGTAGATACAAGATCCTCGAATTGCTCCAAGTGATCCATAGGGTACTCATGAGAATGACCATGAAATGGTGTTTGTGCATCAAGTGTGAAATAGGTTGGCTTTAGCTCAAAATCGTTCCTATGGAAAGATGGAGAACGAATAGCAGATCTGTTGGCATAGAATTTGCCTGGACGATTGTAGTCAGCCAACGTTATGGGTTGAGCGGTCTGGGCTTCAGCTCCAGCTTGAGCTACATCAGCTTCTTCTAGTTTAGGGATCACAATCCCCTGATCATCAGTTCTCTGACCTGTTGCATTACGCAAATGACCATCCAGGTCACACAAGGTCCCCTCTCTCATTCCTAGTCACGATTAGTATAGCAACCATCTCTGCTCGGGCACTGGTGTCAATCGATTCAGGTAGATGAGTTTCGATCAACGAAGAAGTGCTGGCGTCGATCGATGCTTGTCACTTCTCCTTGCGGATGCTACATTCGATGGCTAATCGGTATGACAAAATTAAGCCTTTTCCTTGTTATTTGTGGTACTGCTGGACATGCACCTAAAATACGATAAAAATTATAAGTAAACTAAAACGAAAACGTAGACAAAACTTGCAAAATAAATCTAATGGCGATATTTTCTCCCCAGCAAGGGCGCCAAATATGATACATGCTCAAATTACCCTAGAGCTACTAATTAATTTCTCAAATAAGAGGTTCATCTATAATACATAGGGATCGAATCTACAGAGAGCGAGAGCACACAATATATCTGATAATCAACTTAGTTGTGCTAGGCATTCAATAAGACTTTAAGAATATAAAATAAGAAAGAGTTGGTTTGTAAGAAAGTAAGGAAAATAGTTAGATCTAGGGTTTTCAGGTAGTGAATTATAATAAACAGAATCCAAGGGGTTTTCAATCATAGAACACAAATTCAATTAGTAAAGATATTAATAGTTATATCTATCCTATGGCTAAGCTCAGTCTACAACTTTCGTGTGCAAATATGGAATGACCGTCGATCGATGGTATGAAAATGACATCGATCGATTGCTTTCTTAGTCAAACATTAGACGATCAGATTCGATTGGTTGACTCAAAATTACTAGACCAGTCTCGATTGTCCCTAATAACTTAAGCTCAACAGAATTTTTTCAGGTAACGATCCTACTCTCGCAAAGTCAATTATCTTAAGATCAGAGTTCTAGTTAGCTACTCTTGAACACCAGAAATAAGCACAACTCTATTGATAGATCTATAATGACCCTAGCAATTCTATTGTTTGGCTAAACCACCAAGACCATTAATAAACCCTAAATCTAACAAGGTGAAATAATGCATAAGATAAAGAATAAAAATAAAAACTAGGGTTCTACTACAAAGCTTAAAAATATCTTGACCTTCTCTCCAAAACTCTTAAAGTACTATGTTTGTTATGAAAGGTCTCAAAGCTTGTAAATAATTCTCTCCTAAGTCGTCTATTTGTATAAAACACCAGCAAAAACAATATAAACTAGGTAAATCATGGCGGGGCAATCTTGTAGTTTCTGTGACTTGGGCTTCAAGTCGGGTACTTTGTGAATTAGGCCTTTGCTCGTCGACCGTCGTTCAGTGGCAACTGCATCGTTGATCGACGTAATACTCTGTCTCGACTCGTACTATGCTGAATTTGACCAGCTATAACGTTCCTCTCTCTCTAAGCTCCAGAAAGCCTCATAATCTCTAAAATACTCCAAAATGTATTGAACCTGAAAAGACTCTAAAACACATCCTATACACACATAACATACTCCAAATAAGGTCTATAACATGGTTTAAAATGGTAAATATTAAAACCTCTCAGGTATAAAGTTAAGATGTTTAGATTTTATACAAAGATTAAAAATACAAATGAATGAAATTTTATTTTTGATTTTAAATGTACCTTTAAAAGAGAACATGTTAATATTAATATGGGGAAGTACAATAAAACTTATAGTAGTAACCTATGGATGAAAATGATTGTATCTTCTGTCCAAACTAATCATTATTCTAATTTTATTTCTATTTTCGCATTTAAGGAATCTCTTCTAATCTCTATGTTTAATTTAATTATAGAATTGAGAATATACAGAAATTATAGGAATAAGGATGCTGAAGATGAAGAATAACACACTGATGATCTATCCATCAAAGAGGCCCAATGCCAGTTTGGTTTAGATTCAACATCTTCTATTTTTTATTAGTTTTTTCTTAATTAGTGATTAATTTGTCTATGTAACATGTCTAAAAGATCAAAAATTTGCTCTGCTCCAAAAAGCTTGAGCTTATTGTGTCTGAAACATGGTGTAGCCAATGTGAAGGATAAGTTTGGGCATTTTACCCGATACCCGAAGCCGAATCCGAATCCGGTCCGAAAAACTGGAACTCGAACCCGATCCGATGTATGAAAATATCTGAACGGGTATTGAGTTGGAGAAGATTAGATGCCCGAACCCAAACGGGTGATAACTGATACCCGAATGGATACCCGAAATATATATAATAACCCTAAAACCCCTTATAGTGTAGACCCATTCATTTCCTCTTCATGCTAAACTTAACTCTCTCTTCGCCGTAGATTTTATGGTTTCGTCTTAATTTCTCCACACTTTTCAATTTTATTGGAGATTACACATTTTTCAATTTTATTGGAGATTACACACTTTTCTAAAGTTGACTTGGTAAATTATTGCTCTTTATCTTTGAGTATTTAATGTCATACTCTTTGGTTAACACCCTATTTTGATATTGTTTACTTAATACTATATTGTTTTATCTTACAATATACACATTTTGATTTGATTCATGAGTTATGTTCATTTCGATCTTGTTTTAAGTAATTTTAAATAACTGAATCCGAACCGAATTACCCATACCCAAACTTTTGATACCCGAGCCCGAACTGAAGTTTGAAAATACCTCAATGGGTTCTACACACCTATACAAAAATTCCTGAAAATCCAAAATATCTGATATGAACCTGATCGAGTATCCGAACGCCCACCTCTAGTGAAGGCCATATCTTTTTTTTATATTTCAAACTCCTCTTCATTTGTAGCAATCAATCAGAGGAACTACATACTAAGTGAGATGTGGCATGAATTACAACTCCAACTGAAATTCATATTGCTAAAACAGTAAAACCTGTGTAAGATCCAATCATATGTTAGAGATACATGTACTTTTTAAACAATGAAGATAAGATTCAAAAATTCAATAAACTCCAACTTTAACTTGGAGTTATTTTATATCCACTGTCTACATCTACTAAAATTCAATCAAATCCAACTTCAAAATATAGCCTTATAGAGATAAGATTATTCAAATAGTTAGTCTAGATATCAAAGTAATTTATTTAGATAATTATTTTAAAAAATCTCTTATGTTGATAATATTTTATTTAGAAAATATCACTTTGTAAGTTTACTTTTCTAAGATATAATTTCTTTACTCCTATTAATTAAACTTTTTATTAATTTTCCATTAAAATATTCTAAATATCAACTTAATTTCCTTATTTTTTATAGTTCTTTTATACTGATTTTCATTTTGTTTTAAGATATGGAATTTTGGATATTGAAAAATTGGCTTGATATTTTGTTTTTATAAATACGAAAATTATATTTTTTTAAAACACAATTTTCAGTTTGTTTTTACATTGATTTTTCTAAAATATTTTGCAACACATCAAATTATTTTTATGGCAATATTAAGTGTATCTTTTAGAGTTTCATTAAACAATCGAGCACTAACTTAGATTTATAGACCACAACAATAAATAATCAACTAAGAGATAAAAAAATAACATATTTATGGGACACTCAACTTTCTTATACCACTACAAGAAAACATGAAATAACGACTACAATATTAGTCGTAATGTCGTCGTTAAACGTATTACGACTACGTAACTACGATTTGACATTCCTCGTTAATAGCTCGTCATAATGGAAAAATCGTCGTAAGGTTTATGACAATACAAATTGGTCGTACATTCGACGTAACCTAAATCGTCGTAAAGTGGACGTAACATACGTCCAAGCTATTGAACGTAAATTAATCATAAAATATCGTAGTTATATAATTGTAATAAATGGAAGGAAAAATCATGTTAACAGGTCATATTATTTACGACGAACTAACATCGACTGTCGACGTAAATTAGTCGTACATGTTACGAATTCCTTACATCGATCTCGATGTTAATTCGTCGTAAACGTTATAACTATATTATGTTGATTCTATTAATTTTGGAAAAAATAATTTATTAATTTGAATTAAATATATTCAAAAATAATAAAAATAATAAAATATTTGAATTTCGGAAACAAAAAGAAAATTATAATATATAAATCCAAAAAATTGCAAAAATATAATATAAATTCTTACTATACAAAATATGACCTAAACCTAATTGTTAAGTTTTAGGTCGTCGAATAATTGGAAACTATGTTGGTATGCGTGTTGCTCTATATTCTCCTGCTCTTCAGGAGTGGGGTCATGGTTCATGGTCAGACGAACAATTTGGCACATATGTGCAAGCGTTGGATTTTTGTCAGCAATAAGATCAAACATCCCCGCCATTGCCCTAATTTGGTTCCGGTTGACCTGGTTGTTCGTCCAGTGCTCCGCTATGACCTGGTTGGCATCAATCAAATTATGCTAGAGCTAAGAATCTTCTTGCCTTCTTGCAGCAAAGGTTGTTGTAACCTTCGGGACATCGTTTACCGTACCGAGGACGACTAACCGTCCCCTTCTCTTCCAGACAACCTTCATTAATGATATGAATATTATTTAAAAATTTAAAATTAAAGTTTGAATGTAAACAAAAAATACTTAAACAAAAGAAATTTTTACCTGCTCAATTTTTTGTCCTGCTCGACGGTGGACAACTAGACCGGTGGGGCTTCCGGATTTTTCTGCGACAACTGGGTCTGGACCTCCTGAACCCGAGCCTCCACAACATTGTAGATCCTTTCTGCTCAAGCATCTACAAATGTCTCATTGGCATGCTGGTGTGTCACTGTAAAGCCGGGACAGAGATGGTGGTGCTTCTTCCCGATCGGCCTATAAAAGTTATAAATAAAAATTAATTATGCATTAAAAAATTATTTCATTATTAAAAATATTATAAAAGAAATAAAACTTACAATTAGGGCCACCCCGACATGTGGGATCTGCCTAGAAGTATGGACCAGCGGAAAACTGCCCTCAGGATCATGCGTCAAGCGGGCAGCGGAATAGTTGGCAGACGTTCGAACTGAATGAGGCCTAGCCCAATAAACCTTCAGGCCAGTCCAAACGTAGTCGCTGATGAAGATGAGCTTTGCATTATCTCCGAAAACCCTCCACTTCTCTTTTCAATCGCCAACAATGTTCTTCAGGCGAGCCATCGCCTTAGCGTTGAACCCTGCCTTCACCTCCTCGTTGATGGTGCTAGAACAATTCCATTTTTGCTGAAAAAGCATAAAAAGGAATAAATGCATTTAAATCACAATAAATTAAAAATAACATTTAATACTTACTACAAAACACTTATACCAAGTCATGCGAACGTGATATGGTGTAAGAGACCAGTTCGGATGCGGATCTCTGAAGTTTGTCTTAATGATATCAGCAACGCTCTGTCCCAGGCGATTGTCCTTCGGAAACCTACAAAATTTGAAATTTTTTTAGAATATCATATATAATTGTAATAAATGCAATTATAAGTTTAATAGTAAAAATATATTAAATTTACCATAAAGTGTTAGGTGGTCGGTCGGGGTCGATGATCTGTAAACCTTCTCAACCCAGCATCTGGAGAAGGTCTTCAACCGTAAACCTAGCATACGGAGCATCCGGGGCACCATCAAATCTGGATGGACACCTCAATCAAACTCCCAGCCATTATTGAACCTTCGACCCTTGCAAGATTTTATGCTTTCCCTTTCAAATGTTTCATTGATCACTCGTAAGGATACATCCATCCGTTATGAACAGACCCATGGAGCAATGCCTCATACGGGAGATGGACAACTAGATGTTCCATGACATAAAAAGACGAGGGAGAGAAGATTTGCTCCAAATTGCACATTACGACCGTGATATTCTCATCAAGTTGTCTGATCACATCTTCAGTTAAGGTTCATGTGCTAAGATCTTTGAAAAAAGCTCCAATGCTTGAAAATATATTGTACACTGAAATTAATAATGTAACTGATTTTTAACAAATCTGATCAGTAAGTTCAACAAGAAGTAAGTTTTTTACTTGCAAGTGCTTCGTGAATATTTTTCGGAAGAAACTCCACAAATGCAAAAGGTAGTAATTGTTGCATAAACACATGATATTCATGACTCTTTATCCCTGAAAACTTTTGTCCCTGCTCAACATATCTTGATAGATTTGAAACGTACCCATCTGAAAACTCCACATATGTTGTCACCTACTTGAACAATCTCGCCTTTGCTTCTGCTGACAATCTGAAAATGGGAACCGGAATTTTCCTATAGTTTTTAATATGCAGCTCACTCCTTGAACATAATGAAGGCAAGTCCAACCTTGAGTTTTTGTTATCTTTTGTCTTCCCAAGGCCGTTCAATATAATGTGTTGATGATGTTTTCAAAGAAGTTCTTCTCTATATGCATCAAATCAAGATTGTGTCGCAGAAGCATATCCTTCCAGTATGGAATTTCCCAAAATATACTTCCAGTATGGAATTTCCCAAAATATACTTATTTGTGCCAATTATGTTGTGTCCCGTAACCATCAGCCATGTTCGCAAGAGTATGCAACCCCCTTTGGGGACTGTTTCTTGTGCACCATAATAATCAATATCCTTCTCAATTTCCTCTCCAGATAAATATGTGGAGCGGTTTCTCGAACAACCACTTTAGACCTGAAAAATGTTTTGTTTCTTCGGTACGGATAGGTAATGAGAAGAAATCTTCGATGACAATTAAACCAAGACGTATTCCTACCATACTTAAGCTAAAATGTTCTTGTATTTCCCATACAATAAGGACAAGCTAGCCTCCCATGTGTAGTCCAACCTGATAACATCTCATATGCAGGAAAGTCACTGGTGCTCCACAAAAGAATTGCTCGCATTGTAAAGTTTGTTCTCGTTGACCAATCATATATATGCACCCCTGTTGACCACAATTCCTTCAATTCTTTTATCAGAGGTTGTAGAAAAACATCGAGGGACCACTTCGGATGCTTGGGCCCATGTATCAATATACTCATGAAAGGAAATTTTCTTTTCATACACATCTCTGGTGGAAGGTTGTATGGCGTCAAGATGACTGACCAAAGCAAGTATTGTCTTCCAGACATTCCAAAAAGAGTAAATCCATCTGTTCACAGCCCAAGATAAACATTGCGAATTAGGCCTGGGCATTTTACTCGGACCCAAAAACCCGAACCGGAACCGACCCAAAAGAACCGATTCTGGTCGGGTACGGGTAATGTCATTTTACCCCATTGGGTCTTGTTGTGGAGGAACCGCGGGTCTTGGACCCAACCCGGCCCGAACCCGAGACCCGATAAGGTACCCAAAACTTTTAGTATATATTAAGTATATATGGGTGTTTTAGTATATTTTCAGTAATAAGGATATTTTTTAAAGTTTTGTGTTTGGATTTTTTGGTATAGTTTTGGGTTTCATGTAAAATTTTAATTTTTTAAAAATATACTTCAAGTAATCGAATAGATTTTGGGTATTTTCATGTCTTTGGATCATATTTTAGGCAAAATTTTGGATATTTTCGAAATTTTAAATATTTTTAGATTTTTTTGTGTATTTTTGGGTAATTTATGGGCAAGACCCGAACCAAACCCGACCCGGATCCGAACCGAATCTGAACCGAAAAAATCTAATTACCCTATTGGGTCCAACTATCTAAGATCCAAACCGACCAGGACCGACAGGACCCGAATCCGAACCGAAAAATTCTAATTACCCTATTGGGTCCAACTATCTAAGATCCGAACCGACCTGGACCGACAGGACCCGAACCAAACCCGAACCGGATCCGAACCAAATCCTAACCAAAAAAATCTAATTACCCTATTGGGTCCAACTATCTAAGACCCGAACCGACCGGGACCGACAAAACCCGAACCGAACCCGAATCGACAAATTCTAATTACCCTATTGGGTCTAAATATCTAAGACCCAAAGGACCCAAACCCGACAAAACCCGACCCGAACCCGTCCCAAAGACCTAAATGTACATGCCTATTGCGAATGTTGCTTGCAAAATTAGGTGTACTGAATTCAAGTGCTTCCACACTTTTGCATCTGTGGGATGATTGATCTCGCCTTCTTTCTAAGTATGTTCTGCATGCCATCTCATTGCTGCTGCAGTCTTTTCATATTGATATAATCTCTTCAGCCTATCCGGAATAGGTAAGTACCACATCCGCTGGTACGGTATCCTATTCTGCCCACATCCATGTGGTTTGTATCGTGGTTTCTTGCTAAATCGATACTCCAACAATTCTGCATCTTTGCTCCAGTATATCATGCAGTTGTCTATACACACATCTATCATCTCCGAAGGTAAGCCAAGACTAGAAACAGTTTCTGAATCTCATAATAAGATTCATCACACAATTTTTTTCCAGGAAAAACTCTTTAAACAACTCAGCCCATGCATCCATATAAACTTTAGGTAAGTTATGATTTGTTTTGATATTCATCATCCTTGCTAGCAATGACAATTTAGAAAGAAACTTCTCTACAACTTCATAAATTGGCGGATTAGTTGCGGATATCATTTCATAAAAAAATTTTGCATCTAAGTTAGGCTGCTCTACATTTTCTAGTACTTTTGCTACATTTCCAACTTATGCAGCAACTACTGAGGTTGTTTCAAAAAATGCATCTATAACCATATCATGCATATGTAACCATATCATGCATCCTATCATGATCTACCTGATCCTCCTGAGGATAATCATAATGCAAATGACTCGGTTCTTCCCCATTACGACTTTCTTCAAACTGATTACTACTACTACTACCTTCATAATTCCTACTATTATCCTCTCCATGGTGATACCAAATGTAGTAATGTGGGGTAAATCCTCTATATACTATATGTTTCCAAACTGTTTCACTACGAGCAAACTTGGTATTCTTGCATTTACGACATGGACATAACATTTTACATGTTTTCTACGTGAGAGGCGTAGTTCTGGCCTGGTGCATGAATATCTCCGCCCTTTGTGAAATTCGTTTGTCACAACTCTTGTAGAATCTTTATGTGCATATATCTAACTCCGAAGCTCATAGATATTGCCACCGTGAGACATTTTTCTTACTATGTTTTCGTTTTTTGTGCTTCTTAAGAATGAGAGAACATAGCATATTTATAAGAAAATTTCAGGAATGTTACAACGAATTTACTACCATTTCAACCAACAATATAAACAAACATTTTTCAAATTACTCGTACATTGGTCGTTAATTAGATGCAAATAGTTGACGTAACATAGTCGTAAATTTACGTCTATTTGACGTCTACATGTACAATTCGTTGTAATCAAGTTGTTATGTTACTTCCACTTTACGACATAATGGTTTAGTTGTAATGTGACTTCTCTTCTACGACGATTTCAAATTTCGTCGTAAAGCGGAAGTAAATTCGATGTAAAATTACGACTTCAAATTTTAGTCGTAAATGATAGTAGTTATACTCATGTTTTCTTGTAGTGTATTCTCTGCATAACTATTTTATTCAATGTTGGCATGGCATATGCATTTTTGACACATAACGCCATCGTAGCGACTAGTGAATAACTATACAAGTGACCTTTATATATTTTATACATTTACTGATAGAATCATGAAACTGTGTGCCCATTTCCAGACTTGCAATTGATGACTATATTTCAAGTTTTGCATTTGATCTTGCTCACGTTCCTGAAAAGTTAAACCAATGTTTGATCTGGACCTTGACTTCCTTGTCTCTAACATATTTTACAAAGTTCCCATCAACATCAAAGTATTCTCCATCTTTCTCTCTTTCCTGAATAAAAGTTTCAATTAGTTCCCCATCATTCTACAATGAAATAATTGCATTAGTATGACCCTTGTCAGGACAAAATCTAGTTGTCCAAAGAGACATTACTTGCTTCAAGGAACAGTAACAAAATTAAAGAAAAAAGGATTGCTTACCTCATAAGTCTTCTCAGCATCATAGATATTGTCTTTATCATCAAGGAAGAGCTCACCAGTATTCTGTTTAAAAATTTGTGCGTGCTCCAAAGCATGGGCTTGGCGGTGAGCTACAGTCTCTTCTGCTAGCTGTAAATTTTTGGATCTCTTCATAGCTTGATATGCAGCAGTTCTTCTCACGTACACAACTTTCGCCGAGCCCTTTACCACAACACAAACTGCGGTAAAGAACATATGAAACAGAGGGAAAAAAGAAGAAAACAAAAGTTAAGATTTTGTTTACGTACAAGTCCATTCTAATGAAGTTGTTTCGATGCGAAATTGTTAAAAACGGTTTCACGGTGATGAATCTTCTGTAAGGAATGATCAAGAACCCATAAGATATGATAATGGCGATTAGGATGATCACATCGATTGAAGCTGATCTAGATCTGTCGCAGCAGACTCAGAAGCTAGTTGATGACTTTGTGATGCTCCTTGGCTTTTGATGATGATAATCTGCTGAGTTCCTCATGTTTGGTAATTGGTCTAGGGCGGAGGTTGAGCTCTAGAAGATTTTCTGGTTCGGACAACCACCTGAAATCAAATCCACCAACTCCACACAAAAGTTTAATCAAATACTATATTATTGGATTGGCTGTAATGTAAAATCAATTGAAACACAATTCAAACTTGGATTTTCTCGAGAAACCCATTTTTTGGAAAGCATTCAATTCAATTGAATGTATACACAAAAACCTTAAGATGATTAGAAAACAAATCAAAGGTGGAGTATTAGAGTGACCTTGATCCAAAGTTCATTGCCATTGGAAAGATCCATCAAGATTCCACCGATGGATCAGAATGGGACACTAAAGTTGAAGAAGTTCACAGGAAATATTTGTTAAAGTAGCCAAGCAAATACAAAGAAGGCCCATCAAAAAAACAATGGGAAAAATAAATTTAGCTTGCCACATGTCACTCTGTTTTTCTCTATTTGATGACATGGAGGCACCAAGAAAGAAAACTCTTTTATATATATAAATATATATATATATATATATATAACTATAATAATATATTATAATCAACATATTCTTTTTGTTTTTATATGTAATCAATATAAAAATCTATGAAAATATAATGCATACCATATGTATGATATGTTGTAACCAAAACCAAACCAGATTCTCGGTTTTGGTTTGATTTTGCAGGATTGAACACTTTACATTTTTTGCATTTTCTTATTGGAATTTATTTTTTAACTTCTACAGAGCTTTTCTTGTGGTGTATTAAGAAAACCATTTGTTTTAAGGCTCCTAAGTAACATTTAATCCTTAGGACTTCTAATTACCAAAATCAGTGTCTTGTGGTTAGAATATTTTTAGTTGAATATTTACTTCATTTGGAAAGTTTTGTTAAAGATAATTAAATTTAATCATTTTATATATGTTTTATTTAACTAAAAACCTAAATTTTAATACTTCTTTAAAATATCAAACATTCTAACTCACAATTTTGTACATTTTTTCATAGCGCAAATTCAATTCTTTCTCTAGAATGAGAATTTTTTAAGATGATGAAAATTTGGTTAAATGTTAATAAGTGCCTTATTCTAAACAATTTTATTATGGTTTAGTTAAAATCCTAAATTTTATTATAAGAACCTCAAATATATCGTCCCAAAGTTACAATTTTGTTATTCTTTATGACACAAGTTTTAACTTTTTGTTATTATTTACAATAATTTTTAAAAATTTATGAGAAATATCAGAAAAAATCATTAATATATATATATATATATATATATATATATGTATATCAACACCAAAATATCATTATATTACTCAAATTTGATGTGGTCTAGGAAGCGAAACCGGAGTAGAACATACATCAAAATAAAATTCCCTATGTAAAGCTCGTCGAGTCATAACTGAAGAATCAAAAATAACATTTATCCTCTAGGGATGTAAAAAATCCTGAAGTTATGGAATCTTCGTTGTAATGCCTCTTTCTCCTTCAGCTCCGCATGCTCTCCAATCATGAAAATCAATCTTTATAGTTGGTTCTGAAGTTTTGACATCTAGAATGCAAAAACATGTTTTCCAACCCAAGCAAGTGCTTCGAGCTTTAAGTGCAAAGTGACAGTCGTTGTCTTACTTGCGATGTGCACGCCGATAAGAAAGAGAGATAACAAGATGGTCGAGAAAACATGAGAGAGAGAAAAGAGAGATGATAGCTAGGGTTTCCAGTCTCCGAGAATTCCCTGCAGAGCTACGCTTAAGATATGTGAAAGGAGAAAGATAAGGAGTGGACTCTTTATTTATAGTGAATAGAAATGGACACTGTAGGTTTAACCCTAATGGATCATGTACCTAGCGGGTTTTTCCTTAAACCCAAGATTTTTTTGGGGTTTGAGGTTTTGGGCCGTTACACATGTAGTTTCCAGATGCTCTATTGACCAAAGTCTTGAGAAGTAAATACTTTAGATTTAGCTCGTCATTGCAAGCTACTACTTGCGATAATCCATTCATAAGTTTGGACGAGTATTTTATCCTCAAATGCCTTAATCTCATTGGGTGTTAGGTAAAAGGTTTATTCTGACTAATTGTAGAATGCAAAGATCCATGGATTCCTACAATCCCTCCTAGACCTACGAGAGTGATTGTTACTCTGGTCCATCCTACAATATCAGCTAGTGATTTTATTCTTGGAGAGGAGAAGATTTGGAATGATAGATTGTTGGAATCGCTTGTGGTACCAGATGATATTCCTCTAATCAAGAATTTAGCCATAAGTCAAGATAGAAACAAGGATGAGTATTGATGGAGCTACAAAAGAATGATTGCTACATTGTTAAATCGGGATATTGGGTTGCTCAAATTGTTATGGTAGCGGAGAGTCAGAGATATGCACATAGCCTAGCATATATGGTGTGATCCTGACCAGCCTCATATTGAAGGATTTGAAGATAAACTATGAAGCAGCTAGGAGAGTGATCAAGAAACAATCTAATGAGTTATTTATAAGCTTGAATGATCTGATCAATGAGATCGTAAAAAGAGAGAAGAAAAAGGCCACTCATGGTGCAGCCTTTGGTATACTTGGTCAGACATTGGATCATCATTGATTACATGAGATCAGTTAGGAGAGACGTCCAGCTAGCAAGAAACACATAGAGAATGGAAAAGGATGGCGTTTTCATCAGAGTTCAATGGAGCGTAGTGTTATATGGATCAAGAAGGATCTCTTTGTTTGCAAACTGGACGAGGAGTCCATCAAGGACGAGCTGAGCCTTAACTTGGATGTGCCTAAGGAGTTATTGGTTGAGAAGGGGCCTTATAAGCCCATCAAGAGCAAGGATAGACCAACATGTGCTTTGCTTTGTAGAAGTGTATTGTTTAGTGTAATTGGGAGTTTCTTGTTTAAGTAAACTAACTATGAGTACTATTTGGGCTTTCTAAACTCATTAGAAATATGATTAGGGCTTTTTTATCTTAGAATTTAGTTTTGGTTTTCTTATTTTAAGTGTAATCATGATTCTGATGTAAATTACACAACTTTTTTTTTCATTTCTCTGAAGGCTTTGGCTCTACATTTTCACGTCCCCTTTGGGAGGCTTCTCAAACCTTTGTTCACAGGGGTAACAATATCTCTTTGTCACACTAGGAAGTCTGAGCTTTGTGATTCATCCTAGACATGAAACAAGGTTATCATGTGTCTGAGGTACCACTAAACAACTCCAGAGCAGGCCATAGCTCGAAGGTGAAGAACACCAAACGTCCTGGAGCTTCTCAGGCTCAAAGACCCCCCCCCCATCATCCCTCAAGTGTGATTGGGATGAGGTCTTCGTAACCAAGGCCATACCATGTGGTATCATAGCCACTTGGGGGGGTAGGTTTGATGATCTTCACCTAGAATCAGGAATTCCATCAACAATCCAACAATCTTCAATGTATTCTCATAGAAAACAGGAAGATAAGGCTAAACAATAAGCATTAGGGAAGAGAGTTGCAACCAGCCAGACATTGGTCTTTAGTGAAAAACAATTGGCTGAATTAGCAACCGAGATCTTCAACCAAATCATGAGAGAACGTGGCAGCAAGCAAAGGTGGAACAGATCTGACCTAAAAACGTCCAAGGAGACAAAGTTACTTGCTTTGGATCAGTTTGGGCGCTGGTCTAGAGCTTCACCAGAAGCAAAAGAAAACATCCAGCTAGTTCTTGAGCTATCAACAAACAAAGTCTGGAAAACAGGAAAACAAACTTCTAGGCCATGCTCACAAACGGTTGAGAAGAAACCTGAAAAGATACATGAGATTAAATCAGTGCTAAACATCCTTGTCAAGGAGAACATTCAATCATTCAACAACAGAAAGAGGAGCATGTACCAGTATCTTTTCGTGGTCATATTCTTTACCTAACCGAGGCTAAAGAAGAAGGAAAAGTTGATGCAGCGCTTGTAGTTCATAAGGAATCTTTTGTGACTTTGATTGAACAAGGTGGATTCATTAGATTTGCTTCTGACTATTCACTGACCACGCCTCTTTTTGTGTTAAATTTAGTCTCGTGGATTACTTAAAGCTTGTTAAAGAGCTGCACAACTTTGTCTTTGAACCAAGAGGAAAGCTATGTGCGGATAAGAGCAACAACAATACTTTGGTACAAAGAGCAACAACAAAACTGATTATGCACAAAAAAATCATCCTCAAAGAAATTTTTTTATGTCAAATCCTTTTAAAGTAGGAGGGGACAATGTAACTCAAATCAGTAGAAAAGGCAAGAAAATAGAGAGCAAGTCCTAATATGAACTACTCAAAAACTTGCAGCTGTGGCCTCATCATCCTAGATCAATAATACACATCATTTATGCTAATATGGGGTCAATGAAGAGCTTGTATCAATCTCCCTCAATGGTATAAGCAAGGGTATCTAGAGAAGACATGTCCAAAATCGAGTTCTTCACTCTACAATCTGACTTGATGGGAAAGTGTGGAAAGACCAGGGATGACATAATAGAGGCAAGGGACGGTCCTAGACTCAAGAGTGAGTATGGGGATCAATGTACATGACCTCTTGATCAGGATAATCATATTAGTCGATTCACTTTGAGTTTGGATCGTGATGGGTTGAGAGATGGCTGGAATCTGCTTATTCTCAACCATATAGGATTGGTGCGTCGATCAGAGTGTGGAAGAAGGTTCTTAGTCAGTCATGAAGAGCCAACATTACTTTCTGAGATGTCTTGTGTGCTAAGAGTCTTTACAGCCAAATCAATGCATGAGCATGATATGAACGTGTTTATCATCTTAAAGGTTTCAGATTTGAGGACAAATTCATTTAAAGGAGGAGAGAATGCTGCAATGCTGACTAGCCTCAACTTGAGGGATTTGAAGATCAACTATAAAGCAACTAGGAGAGTGATCAAGACACAATCTAATGGGCTGTTTAAAAGCTTTAATGTTCTGATCAAAGAGATGATAGACAGAGAGAAGAAAAAGGCCACTCATGGTGCAGCCTTTAGTATACTTGGCCAGATAATGGATCAGCATGGATTACATGAGATCAATCAGGAGAGACCTCCAGCTAGAAAGAAACAAAATGAGAATGGACAAAGATGGCGTTTACATTAAAAATCAATGGACCAAAGTATTATACGGATCAAGAAGGATCTCTTTCTTTGCAAACTGGACAAGAAGTACATCAAGGACGAGTTGGGCCTCAATATGGACGTGCCTAAGAAGTTATTTGCTGAGAATGACACTTATCAGCCCATTAAGAGCAAGGATAGACCAGCATGGGCTTGGTCGAATTGTATTGTTTAGTGTAATTGAGCTTTTCTTATTTAAGTAAACCAACTAGGAGTAGTATTTGAGCTTTCTAAACTCATCAGGAATAGGATAAGGGCTTTTTAGCTTAGGATTTTGTTTTGGTTTTCTTATTTAAGTGTAAGCATGATTCAGATGTAAATTAGACAACTTTTTTTTATCAAATCTCCTAAGGCTTTGGCTTTAGATTCACGTCTTTTTTTGGGAGGCTTCTCAAACCTTTGTTCACGTGGTGAACAAGATCTCTTTGTCACACTAGGAACCGTGAGCTTTCGTTATTCATCCTAGACATGAAGCATGGTTATCATGTGTCTCAAGAGCCGCTAAACAACTCTAGAGCAGTCAATAGCTCTAAGGTGAAGAACACCCGACGTCCTGGAGCTTTTCAGGCTCAAGATCTGCCTATAATCCATAAAGTGTGATTTGGCCGAAACCTTCGTATCCAAGGCCGTACCAATACATGCACTTCATTCTTATGTTTGGAGAGGGAAAGAAACTCATAAAATGTGTCATCTTACATGGCTGATGTTAATTAGCCAATCGGTAGTTACAAGGAACCTAATACGCAGACACATGAGATGTTACAATCAGTGTACAAGTCGTGGGACAGCAGATCAATCAATAGATCATGCGATTTATGAAGCCTCGCTTCAAGCTTAGGCTTTGTCATATACGCCATCTAGTCTTTCAGGCTTCCCTTTGACATGGATATACACAAATATGGATTACTTTTTCTGAAAAAAGAAGTTTCATGATTTACTGGAAGATCATGATCTATATCCTTGGTTGATTTCGTTTATCTGGAAAGCGCAAAATGATAAAACAATTAAAAAAAATTCCTGGAAAATCTAAGAACTCGTCAGATATGCTGAGAGGGAGTATTGTCTTGCCATGAAGCAAACAAGGCAATACATGTATCTGATGCACATCAAGATACAAAACCATATACAAGTATTAAGCCTAGAAACTATTTTATAGTGGATGGCATAGGCGTCATGATACACATTTTAGTGGATGCATATGGATATGGAAATATTCTGCTGAAAAAACATCTTTAAACTAAAAGTCAATACCGACGACTGTCTCCTTTACATTCAGAAATTGAAGTACACATATAGGTTACACTGTCTATATGTAACACCACTCCATATGCCAAAAATTTAGGACTAGATGCTGGGAACTAATATTAATGATTCAAGATCTAGGTGGATGATAACTTTCTTGATAGAATTAAAGGAAATCACAAAACTAAGAGAAGCTTTTAAGAATTTTTCAAAAATCTATATTTTTCGGGCAATAAACTCACCAATGGATTCTTTAGGTAAAATGTCTAGATCTATTCATAGAGAGCTTTATTTTGTTAGTTGTTCACGATATGATTACCTAGACCATCTCAAATGTGATTAATAAGACTACCTTTGATGTAAAACAATGATATTTAAAGCTAGAACTGAACAACAAAAGTTTCTCTCTCTTAAAAAACAAAGTCTCTCAACAAACTCTCACCGTAAGTCTTCGTTTGCTACAACATCAGTTGTGAGAAAAGCAGATGAATAGTTAGAGTAAACTGACAAGAAGCTCCTTGTTCTGTTTGAACCAGAGAGAAGGAAGGAGTAAGTGATGAAGAGTGAATGCAGGTGATGAAGTATAAGTGAAGACTATGAAGAGAATTTGAGAGAATAAGAGATTATGAGTAACTTAGGTAACCAGAGAGTAGAGAGGAGGAGAAGTTAGTGTGTATGAGGGATAGAGAGAGAGAGAGAGAAAGTAACCAAGAATATGAAGAGAGAACACTTCACTCTCCCTTAAACAAATCAGTTACATGAGAGGTCGTTAAATAGGCAGTATGCACATAATAAATTAATCTAAATCTAGACAAACATAAACAAATTCTTTTCTGGGAAGTAGAAGTGTCCAAGTGGTTAAGGACACGGGGAGGCTCGTCCAGCTGAGGAGAAAGGGACAGGAGAGAGATAGTGACCATGTCTGATGAGTGAAAGTGACAGGCAAGCAACAGCTCTCTCTCCATAAGCTTAACATGTGACTTTCTTCCATATTTGAATTTGAATCTGGTCAAACCCTCTACCAACGGTTTCCTTAGCTTCTAGAGACCCTCAGCTCATGTTCCCATCAGTAACTTTCCACTCAAGGAAAGTTAGGTCATAGTAGATTGCTTGTGATCCAAATCTGTATAGACAACCTTCTTTCTCTCAAGTAATCGGACTCTTCTCTTCTTCTTATCTCTTTATTTCATTCCAATATTCTTCTCTTGATTTTCTTTGTGAAGGTAATCTTGATCACACTCAGCCATGCTTCTTCCTTGTCCATTTAACAATAACTTGGTTCACAAGTCTTTATGAACCAGTCTGAACTTGAAGTATCCAGATCACTTCTTCTTGTTGTCTTCTTTATTTCTCTTCATCCATACTTGGATCATGAGCCAGCTTCTTCTTGTGGACATTCCCTTCTTTATTTCAACACTCCCCTCAAGCTTGACCATAAGATATCCTTGGGCAAGCTTGGAACTGAGAGTACTTGCCTCATTAAAAACCTAAGGGTGAAAAACCTCATGGGATAAAACCAACACTTAGGGAAAAAGAGTACAAGCATCTCAGCCTAGGGATTGGCCAGTGGGTTTATGAGCCTTATTATCAAGTTTAGGAACTCAGAAACCCTAGATCATGTCCCTTTTCAGTTGCAAGTCAGGCGCTCCTTGCTTCAGACTCAGTTTGGGCGCCACTTGCTTCAGATACAACCAGATTCAATCAGCCTTTGAGCTGCTTCTTATGACCAGAACTTGTCTCCCCCTTTCTTCTGAATTGAACACTCCATCTAAGGGTTAACTCCAAGCATTCCTTTGCTCATGAAGATTTCAACATGTTGGGGGACTTTGCAACTCCATGATCTGCCACCATCATGTGATTGCTCAGCCAAGAATACCCATAGTTGAATATTCCTTGTGGCAAGATTGTAAATCACCCTTTGCTGGCTTCCTTAAGCTTCATCAACCAGGTACAAGCATACATGCTATGGGCTGATTCATAGCTTCCCAACTGAAGGTAACTGTTCTAACTCCATGTAGAATCTGATCCATAACTCCCACGCCTTGGGCTGATTCATAGCATTCCAATCAGCTTGCCTCTCCACCTTGCCAAGTAGTCTCTGATGGCCATCTGTTCTAACACCAAGTTGTTGCTATCCTTGCTGATTCTTCTTTGCCTTGTCTGGAGGAAGAGGAGAGACACTGAAGCCATTTGATCTTCTGGTAGCTCACTGATTCCCCTCCTCAAGCTTGACAGAGTAAAGGGACAAGCTTGTAGGTGAGCTTTAATGAGTCTTTAATCGCATGGGCAGTGTGATCTCTTCTTAACTCCTTTTCGGCTTATCGTCACCTTTGACACGTAATGTGTTTCCTGGACATCACAGAAACTCAAAGAACAACATTAGATCACCAATATTGGAATCAAACCTTGACTAATCATCAAGTTTTATCACTACAGCACATACACAATGCATAAGATAGATACAAGAAGATATCAGGTTCATATTTATGCAATTAACTTCTCTAAATGCAGAGTCAATATCACATATCCACAGGGTATTTAGACCACAATGATCAACCTTAAACATCAACTAGACAAGACACTAGATGCAATGACAAGCTCATGCAGAAATAAGACTAGTCAATTCATTTTATTAACATGAGCAAATCAGAGATGCAACATATGACTAGGAACATTCCTCGATCTCTACCAATGAATCAAGACTGAGAATGAAGCTAAGCTATACACTTAGACACTAAACATGACTATCAGCAACTAGGAATGCATTTCTAGATGCTTAACAATTTCAAGATACAAAATGACAATGTAAAACCACCTAATCAGTAAAAACTATCATGAATGCAGTACCATCCTAGGAATGCACTTATAGAATAAAGAACAGATAAACAAGGATAGGAAAAGACAACACAAGATATTGAAACAGAGACTAGACACAACAATTCTAGCAACTTACAAGACAAGTCCTAAGACACAGAGCAAGCTACCACTCAACACAACCAGAAACATTACACAAGCTATTATTCAAGGTTAGGAGATTTAACTTACTGTCAAGGAATCTGAGCTGGTTCCTTGAACCTCCATAGACACACTGCTCATCTGAGCTTGGCGAGTTTGGAGTTTGGGTTCACTACCCAACTCCTTCTCCTTGTGTGCTGAGAGAAACATGGCTCTTGTTGGCTACATCTTGGTGATTTGAGCAGTATCCAAGAGCAGTTGGTTTGAGCAGGTTTCAAGAGGTGTGAGTTTTGTGCTTGTTCTTGCTATGTGTAAGAAACCACCAGACTTTGAATAACCTGTCCACCCAACTCAAGGCAAACATTAGTAGACACACAAGAGATAAGAACATGGACTTTTACCAAGTCTGATCTCCAAAACATTTTAACAAGACAAACACAACACAAATGGACAATAAACTTCATCATTCTGTCCAAGTAACCACACTGAGTTCTAATCATAAAAGGACATTCAATCAACACAAGAAGCACCTCACCCTAAGAACAAGGCTAAACAACATTTTAAGAAAATTTTCTAGATAGAATCAGACACCACAACTTGACAATTATGAATAATTTTCTGAAGCACAAATTAGACAAGAACAACAACCTAGTCTTAAGACAAGATGGGATAAGATATCAAACAACAATTCAATATTTCAACAGACATCACATATTTTCTAAACAACCTAGGATCAAACAACAACAAAATAGAATTCTAGATAATATAAGACAAGATCTAGAACAGTAACTCAACAACTTAATCAAACATTAAGATTTTCCAAGAACATAACACAAAATGCTCTTATTAGAGTAGGAGGCTCAGCTTACTACCAAGAAACCTGGGCTGGTTTCTTGAACCTCCAGCCCAAGGGGGCTCAGTAAAAAAAAAAAACTTTGTGGACCCTTCTGACCCCTCCTCTCCTCCAGCTTCTTTGAACAGAGGAAGAGTTTCTGGTCGCCATTCATTTTCATGAGAAAAGACCTTGCAGATTTTCCATGGAGTTTCATATAAGAAATGTTCCCAAAAACCTTTGCCTCCAGGAGTTATTTTCTTAATCCTGAACCATCTTAACCTTTTGAGAATCTCTGGACACGCCATAGTTAATAAGATTCTCCTTCTTGAACAGCTATGGACTGCTGGGTAAAAGAATGCTCTCAAGAGAGATGAACAAGATCCCAAGCTTGCAGAACTTTTCTGAACTTGCTGAAGCTTTCATGGGGTTTCAAAGACTGATATACACTCTTATCTTCAGTACTGGTGAGGTTCTTCCCTCCTGGAAATACTTTGGACCAGTGGATAAAGGGTTGTATCCAAGAAGATTATGAACAGAAAATCTTTTAAAAGGGAATTTGCGGAAGTAATGAGGTCTTCAAGAGCTTTTATGCTCTGATACCATGTGAGAAAAGAAGATGAATAGGTAGAGTAAACTGACAAGAAGCTCATGGTTCTGTTTGAACCAGAGAGAAGGAAAGAGTAAGTGATGAAGTATAAGTGAAGACTATGAAGAGAATCTGAGAGAATAAGAAATTATGAGTAACTTAGGTAACCAAAGAGTAGAGAGGAGGAGAAGTTCGTGTGTATGAGAGATAGAGAGAGAGAGGGAGAAAGTAACCAAGAATATGAAGAGAGAACACTTCACTCTCCCTTAAACAAATCAGTTACATAAGAGGTCTTTAAATAGGCAGTATGCACATAATAAATTAATATAATTCTAGACAAACATAAACAAATGCTTTTCTGGGAAGTAGAAGTGTCCAAGAGGGTAAGGACACGGGGATGCTCGTCCAGCTGAGGATAAAGGGACAGGAGAAAGATAGTGACCAAGTCTGATGAGTGAAAGTGACAGGCCAGCAACAGCTCTCTCTCCTTAAGCTTAACATGTGACTTTCTTCCATATTTGAATTTGAATCTGGTCAAACCCTCTACCAACGGTTTCCTTAGCTTCTGGAGACCCTCAGCTTGTGTTCCCATCAGTACCTTTCCACTCAAGGCAAGTTAGGTCATAGTAGATTGCTTGTGATTCAAGTCTGTACAGACAACCTTCTTTCTCTCAAGTAATCAGACTCTTCTCTTCTTCTTATCTCTTTATTTCATTCCAATATTCTTCTCTTGATTTTCTTTGTGAAGGTCATCTTGATCACAGTCAGCCATGCTTCTTCCTTGTCCATTTAACAATAACTTGGTTCACAAGTCTGTATGAACCAGTCTGAACTTAAAGTATCCAGATCACTTCTTCTTGTTGTCTTCTTTATTTCTCTTCATCCATACTTGGATCATGAGCCAGCTTATTCTTGTGGACATTCCCTTCTTTATTTCAACATCAGTAAGGCGACGTCGGAGGATTTTTCCTCCTTCTCCCTTCCTCGTTTTGTTTTTTCTCCCACGCTCTGCTCCTCCCCTTCCATCAATATACAAGGAGTTCTGGTCTTCTCCGACTTCTCTCATCCAGTGAGGACTCACCGTTTGCAGAGTTCGTCAGCTGCTTGGAGTTATGAAGAGACGCGAGAGGGTGGTGCAACTTCGGGGGTCGGTTTTTAGGGATTGAGCCTTGTTGGAGTTTCGTTTTCTCCTTCAGATCTCTTGCACTTCTCTTTTATTGGTGGCGCGTGACATCGTCGTGGAGGATCCTCTTCCTGGGTATGTGCATTAATGAGATTTAATCTTTGTTCCTTATCTCCGGTGGAGTGGGGGCGCATGAGTTCTTGCTTCGCTTGGTGTAGGAAACTCATCCCGTCGCCACCCAGAAGAGTATCGGTGAACCTCACCGACATGTGCAAGCTGACGTGGTTGTCGTGTGCCTGTTCCGTTTCTTTGGAAGCGACGAGTGCAAGTTTGAACCTGGATGATACGGTGAGTTGTCTATGGCTCTGGCAAAACTGAGTTTTGTTTCTTCCTCTTTGTCCTTCTCCGGTCACGACGTCGCGGTTAGCTCTTGGGTTTGTCGCAAACCTATCATTTCTCTGTGTTCGGCGCTTGCAATCATTTTGGAGTATTCGCTTGTTTTCGTGAGTTTTGGATGAGGCGACCAGCCTTTGGTTCTCAGTGGTTGAGTATGGCAGGTCTCAGTCTATCCTCTTGATCAGGTGGTCGACTGGTCTCGAAGACAACATGCTTTGGTGCTCAACTTCCCAGCGCAAGAGTCTTTGTCTTTTGGTTGCCCATGTGGTTGTATTCAAATCGCTTACTTTGCAGGTTTCGTCCCAACTAGCTTGTGATGCTGCCTCCATTCTCTCATGTGTTTTAGTTTATATTATGATCGTGTTTTTTGTCTTGTTTTGTATTTCTAGTGTATTAGGTTTAGGTTGTTGTGTGTTGTGTAGTTTGTCTTGTGTGTTGCTGAACTTAACTGTTGTAATGGGTCAAACAGAGAGGAGGAAGCAGAGACTTGCTCTCCCACCCTGATTAACCGGGACCAGCCAGTGATCACGGATGTCGGGTCTGGGGTTATGATGAGCGGCTTGTTTGTGTGTCCTTCCTTGAAGCGGGTCTAAAGTTCAGTGAAGTAACCTAAATGTGTGTCCTTCACAAGCGTAGTGAGGCAGTTTTAGGTTGTACGGATTTTATCCGAATCATTGTTTGTACTCATTGCTTATGCCCATTTGGGTAGATTAATGAAATCATTTATGAAAAAAAATTAATATTTTTACCTAAAAAAATATAATTAATCATCACCTACACTAGTTAGTACCCGATCATGATCAAGTATACTTTTATTTAGCCCGACAAAAATTAATATATGCTGGGCCATTGGTTTTAGGTTATAGTAGCCTATCTACGGCCCACTTTGCTTATCAGAATAAGCAATGACCAAATCCAGACCGTCCAAAATAGGGATTTCAGAAACCCCATTAAACCTCTGCTTCACTAGATTTGTGTTGAAACCCCATAATAATTTTTGTTCTGCCTCCTACTCTCCTTCCTCGTTATCAGCAGGTACGCTTCCAAGAGTTCCTTTTCTCGTTTCCGCGAATTCCATGTATGTAGGTCTGCGTTTTAGAGGCTAATTTCTCTCTTAATCTAATTGCTCACTCTATTAGTTTTGGAGAAAGATATGCTCTTTTAGTGATTTGTGTATTTCATGAGTTTACCTTTAGGGTTTATTGAGCTGTACTTGTATTTGCTGTACTCATCAGAGTGACAAAAGTCTCTAGTCTTGACATTTTTTTTTTGTTTTTGTTTTGTGTAAGAAGTAATAAAGTTCTGGTTTTTATGGGTTGGGTTGATGGAGTTGCTCAGTATTTTTCTGTATAGCCTAGATTTTAATTTGCTCCATGCCTCTAAATTGGACTTACTTGTTCACTGTCTCAGTCGAAATCTCTTGAAAACATTTCAAGAAACCTAAGCGTTCCTGCTCAAGATTCATCTAGAATGACGGACATAGTGACGCCTGGAGATGTACTTGGGAATGTGGCTGAGTTTAAAGCCGGCAAAGGAGCTTACGTCAGCGACAAAACAATCTATGCTTCCCTCACTGGATCTCGCCGGATTGTTTCTCCTCTTCCGGAGTCTCCTGACCAGGTCTCTGCTTTATGGCTTCTAAAATATGCTTTTCGACCAATGTTAATGCTCATCTATAGCTTCTTGTTATTGTGATTATTATGCAGAGAGCTATTGTGGAAGTTACGGGTCACAAGGCACATGGGCTTATTCCTGAGCCTGGTTCTGTTGTCTTAGCAAGGGTGAAAGTTCTGAAACTTTTTTCATTTGGTTTTCAATGAAAAAAGTCTGACGTTATATTCTTTTGATAGGTGACTAAAGTTATGGCTCGCATGGCTTCTGTTGATATCTTGTGTGTTGGTCCAAAGGCCGTTCGTGAAAAATTTGCTGGCATTATCAGGTTATTTCCTCCTCCTCGTTTTGGTGTTTAGGTAGCCTGTTTTGTTTACTTGTAGCGAAACAAAAACAAATGTAATGGTTTAGTTTCTTTTTGTGTGTCCATCTAACTTGTGCTTGCGTCTTTACACAGGCAACAAGATGTAAGAGCAACAGAGGTTGACAAAGTTGATATGCATCAGTCTTTCCATCCTAGTGACATTGTTAGAGCTATGGTTGTATCCTTTTGAACAACTATGATATTTTCTTATGTTTCACGCTTTATTGTCTAGAATTAGTTTCATGACCTATAGAGGAAAGATAAATGTAAGATTTGTTACGTTATTACATCCATTTGTTTTTTTTCATTTTCACTCGCACATTCTCTATAAATTAGTTGGAATCAGTAGGTATATGTAGAGCATATAATGTTGCCTTAACTTGGACTTTTAAAAGCTTTCCCTTGGTGACTCACGGGCTTACTATTTGTCAACTGCTAAGAATGAGCTTGGTGTCGTCTCAGCGGAAAGTGCTGCTGGTAAATAAACTCTTTCCTACTCCTGGAAACTAATATTATGGAAGTAGAGTATGTTGATATATAGAGATATATGTTCTTCTTTTGGCAGTGATATTCGTTTTGAGTAATGAAAAGCTATCGTTGTGTGGTGTGGTTGTGCAGGTGAAACCATGGTTCCGATTAGCTGGACAGAGATGCAATGCCCTTTGTCAGGACAAACCGAGCCAAGAAAAGTTGCCAAGCTTGGATAATTGAATACAAGATGACATTTGGCTTCCATCATTTTGGTCTACAACAAGAACAGACTTATGAGAGCTTTTTTTTTGACATCCTTTTACTTGAGACTATGTTGTCTAGTTATCAAGTTTTAGAGAAAAGAGCAGAGGAACTTACCCTTGTTCCTACATCAAGGTGGGCATATTTATGGATACATTCGCATGTTGTCAAACTCAAAAGACATTTTATAATTTAAGTTACGCTTGATCGTTGCAATTTCTGTCAGAGGTGTTCACAAAGTTCTCATCGACTCATGTAATTGGCACAGATAGATCTTTGATGGTGCATCGTGACCCTTTTACGTTATCTATACATTCAGAGCTTAATCTGAACCGATGCTTTTTGTTTTTGACATAAAACAAAATCCAAATGCTAAAAAAAGAATATTGCCTCGTAGCTTATATTTTCTCCCTATCGTGATCAATTTTTTCACTCTGCAATTTAATTTTTAAGGCCACCTTCATTTTTGTATTTGACGCAGCATACAACATCTAGATATTATATCCAGATGTTTTACGGTTTTATAGTTGGAATTTGTATTCAGATGCAATATCTAAATGTTAAGTTGTTTGTTTTCTTATTTCATAATATCATTTAAGTAATAGTAGTTAAAACGACTAAAAAAATCTGATTGTAATTCTTAGTAATAAACTGATTATAATATTCAAATAAATTATTTTGTATTTTGTTGAAAACACGATTTTACAGATTTTGATGAAAACATTAGTTTTATGAGTTTAGCGAAAACATATAATTTGCGGTTTTCATAGGAAAACACAATTTTCAATTATAAAAGAAAAACATATTTTTGGGGGTTTTGACGGGAAACTCGTTTCTGAGTTTTGGCAGGAAAACAAAAAAAAATTAACTTTGGTGGAAAATACAATTTTTTTATTGTGGGAAAACACATGTTTTCGATTTTGGTGGGAAAACGTTTTATAGGGTTTTGGCGGAAAAACACATTTGGGTTTTTGGTGGGAAAATGTGCGTTCTAATTTTTTTTGGAAAATCATGTTTTTTGGGTTTAGGCGGTAAATATGTTTTCCGGTTTTTGCAAAAAAAAACACAACTTTTCTGTTTTTACAGGAAACCGGATTTTCAGGTTTTAACGGGAAAACACAAATCTTGGGTGTTTTTGGCAAAAACACAATTTTTCAGTTTTGGTGGAAGAACACGTTTTTCAAGTTTTGGTGGAAAAACATGTTTCTAAAGTTTTTGCAGGAAAAAACATTTTCAGGTTTTGGCAGAAAATGCGTTTTTTGGGTTTTGGCATGAAAACAAGGTTTTCGGGTTTTGGTAAGAAAACATGTTTTTTGGGTTCTGGTAAAAAATGTGTTTTTACGATTTTGGTGGAAAAACATGGTTCTCAGGTTTTGGCGGGAAATTTTCTTTTTCGGATTTTCTCGAGAAAATGTGTTTTTTTTTCTATTTTGATGAGAAAATGTGTTTTTCAATTTTGGCGGGAAAACATGTTTTCAGATTTTGGTGAAAAAACACGATTTTTGGATTTTGATGAGAAAATGCGTTTTTCCGATTTTAGCGCAAAAATGTATTTTCCGATTTTGACGGAAAAATGTAATTTTCTTATTTTTGAAGAAAACATGTTTTTCGTGTTCAGGTGAAAAACGTTTTTTTCTGTTTTAACGGGAAAATGTAATTTTCTTATTTTCGAAGAAAACATGATTTTCTCAATTTAAAATATTATATAATAATTAATTTTTATCTTTGTATTAAAAGTATTTAGGGTTTTTGAATTTTGGTAAGCAAATGTAATCCATACTCTACATTTTTAGTATCTCAAATATCTAAATATTCTAGATATTCTAAAATTTGCATCTAAAATGCTGATATGATAGTGTCTAAACAATCAACATCTGGATATAGTATCTATATGCAATGTCTAGATACAAAAACGAAGAAGGCCTAAATCTTTTCGGCAGGATCATATAACAGTTTTGGGATCAAGAATGTCATTTACTCATCCATGTCCTCTTCATATCGTCATCTTCCTCTTTCTTGAGCTCAAGCTCAGCAAGCAACTCTTCAATTGGCACATATGGTGCACCCTCTCTATCTGTCATTGAAGCAGTCTCAGACTCTTGATAATCCTTGTTCTTGTACAATGATATGTTCAACCTCAGCTCAAGGTTTTCTTCAAGATCCCTCAAAAACTCTTCATATTCATTCTTCATCCTCTCTAGATCAACTCCCCCTCCTCGTGACTCATCCATTTCAGTTGGAAGCTTCTTGGTCGTGAATCTACGAGGGTTCCCCTTCTTTCTCTCTCTCTGCTCGTCATAGAATTTCTTGATCAGAATCAGGAAGCCCATTCTTCACAGTCAACCGATATTTCTCCATCTCATAGTCGTTCACGTTAGCACCGTAAATGTCATATCCTATTGCTTGATCTCCTGGTTTCAGGATATGTCCTAGATGAGTTTGCACATAAAACATCTTATCAGTGTATGACTCACGAGTAATTTAAACATAGGACTAAGCATACTTCTCCTGGTTTCAGGATATGTGCTAGATGAGTTTGCACATAAAGCATCTTATCAATGTCTGACTCACGAGTAATTTAAACATAGGACAAAGCATACTTCTGCACTCCAACAGTTGCTTCGCCAACAGGCGGTTCCACATCAAACACAAAGTACTTCACAAGTTGTCTGCTTGTGAGTGCATAACGAAAGTGTGACAACCCGTACCGCGGACCTAGGCTCACAACTTTGCAGGCACCGACCCTAACCCCTCATTTGCCTCATTTGTGAGTTTTCACTGAGTTCGCAATTAAGTTATTGGTGCACTTGACATTCTTCGAACCCAAAATCTCACCCTTTAACAACTCTTCAATTGGTGACAGCTTGTTCTGTGAGAGAGTAGTTAAAGGGTGAAGTCTTGGTTTCGAGGAACGCCACACACACCAATAACCTACCTGGGGAGTAGATGAGGTCGGTGCTCTGCAAGGCTGTGAGTCTTGGTTCCGCGGGGGCGGGTCGTCACAAAAAAAGTCGAGTTTTATATAACAACCCACCCTATAGGAACCCAGGCTGGTTATGCAGATAACCGACCCTAAACCCTCACCTGTGAGCCTTCACTGACTCCCTAAGTAGGTTATTGGTGCGCATGGTCCCAAAACCTCACCCTTTAACAACATTCCCACATGATAAGTTGTCACCAATTGAGCTGCAGATAAATTGGTGACAACTTGTCTTGAGGGAAGGTTGTTAAAGGGTGAGGTCTTGGATTTGAGGAACGCCAAACGCACCAATAACCTACCTGGAGAGTAAGTGAGGGCTTACAGGTGAGGGGTTAAAGTTGGTGCTCTGCAGAGCCAGTCTGGGTCCCTCCAAGGTGGGTTGTTATAGAGAGCCAGACCTCCAGTATTGTCTCGCGTCCAAGAGCACACACCTTAAGGTTCTTGGATCAAGAAGAGTGATGTTATCAGAGAGTTTTGTGCACACAACAAGCAAATAAGATCCTCACGGAAAAGATGACATATCTTAACAGAGTAAGTGTACTTGTAGTTGTACAAGCTGCTCTTAACATCATGAGACAATAACTGGTGGTCCTGACGATACTCAATGGTAACAACTTTCCTAAGAAAATCAACAGAGCTATTAGCATGACTTTTACTCCCAAAGAAAAAATCAATCCCTGATCAACCTGTTCGATTCTAAAGGCACGAAAAGCATCATTGGCTTGAGAATTGATATAGCATATTTATTACCAGTTTTAGACCATGTTCTAGGCTCTATTTAGGGTATATTATGTGTGTCTAAGAAATATTTTAGAGTATTTACAGGTCCATGGACGTTTTGGAGATAAATGGAGATACTTGGAGCTTTGGAGCATTTAGAGGAGAAGAATCCGTAACTGACTATTTGAGGAGTTGAAGTACAAGACTGTCGTCGATCGACGACACAACCTTGGAATTGACCGATGATGAAAGACCAAGGTCGATCAATGCTGCACACTTTCCATCGATCGAGGCCCAACTCGCAGACAGCCGACTGAAAAGCCCAAGTTCAGAGGACAAAAACAAGAATGCGCTGGACGAGTTTTAACCTAGATTTTAGGGGTTTTATATTTATGTTCATGTATTGAGAGCAAGGAGAGTGGAAAGTGCAAGTACAAGCTTAGGCAAGGCTTGACACAACTCACAAAGTTTTATAGTTTTAGTTTTCTTTGGGGAGAAGATTCATAACTCCTTAGGGAGATTTGTATTGGAACCCCAATATTTTATCTATGGATTCTATTCAGACTATTGTTTTTTGTTTGATTATGTCTGAGTAGTCATCAACTAGATTTAGAGTTGAATGATAGCAATCATGGATTAGCCCAAAAATAAGATTGCTAATTAAGTTGATATCCATCAGTTGAGTTGTGCTTAATGCTTACATTCTAGAGTAGCTAACTAGGACCTCGAAAGTAGGACATGGACGACTACGAGATTAGGTTCTATGCCAAAATAGACTCCATTGAACTAGGCTGTTAGGCACATGCAAGAGCTGGTCTAATAAGTCTCATGGACTTATCAAATCTCTTTCACACTTCCTTCTGATTTCAGCGCCGATTGACATCACCCCTTAGCCGTCGATCGATGGTCTTTCCTTTTGCTCGCATACGAGAGTTGGATTTAAAAGGGCCATAATAGTTAATATTTGAGTTCTAGTATATTTACATATTTTTGCTTCCTATCCACTATAATCGATTAAGCTTGAAACCCAGGATCTAACATATTTACCATGTCAACTCCGGAGCAGAAGATGGGTACATCAGAGCCTATGATGGTTGATAATACTGCCAAGGATCATCCCAGGAAGAAACAGATGATTGTTCTAGAGAAGAAAAGTGACCCTGAAAAGTTTGTGGTACCATGTCTGATCAAAAACCACAAGTTTCCCAACGCCCTATATGGTACTGGATCATCGGTGATCATCATACCCATAGCTATGGCAGAAAAATTGAATCTGAAAGTGGAGCCTTCCAGCGATTCTTTCATCTTTGTGGATTGCTCCAGAGTGAATTCAGGAGGTATTTGTAGAGATGTCCCACTGTAAATTTAAGATTTCTTAGTCCCGTTAGACTTTCATGTTATGGATATCCAAATCAATTGGAATTCTTCCTTGCTACTTGGAAGAACTTTCATGGCTACTGTGGGATCTATCTGCGACATGAGGACAAACAAGTTGTGCCTTTCCTTGATTGATCATAATGTCTATTATGAAATTTATAAGAATAAACCTTCCCTCACGAAATTGTGTGATAATGCAGAGCTTGTGGCCACATGCTTCTGCGATTATGACTTTGATGAAGAGTCGGAGGATGGAGCATCGTTCCACACCCAGCCCAGACTATCAATCAACATGTTTGCAATTCATCAATCGGTCGATGCCCACCCTTTGTTATCGACTGACTCTCACACTTCAGAACCGACCAACAACTACCACACATATGGTGATTACAACACAGCCCACCCGAGTACAACGAAGACTATAGAGAAAAAGAGATGATCGAGTACTGTGGTATTGCTATGGAAGAGGTTGGTGTTTTTCATATTTCCCATCGATTCGGGAATTCAACATCGATCGATGGTAACTCTATGCCATCGATCGATGATGACCAAGAAGCAGCAACCGAAGTAGATTCAGCTACAGAACGCGAGAAGGAATATGGTTATCTACAACAAGACAAATTCGGTATCATGAGAGATTCAGACGGTCACGCAAGAGCTATGGATAGCAGACTACTTAATGTCACTAGGGAGGATATTGCAGTCATTCTTACCATGGCTAATGGAGCTGGAAACCTTTTCGCGCAACAGTCTGGTTACCGAGCATCGACTGACGGTCACCATACACCATAGATCGACACACGTCTAGTATGCGAAGGATACGATGAAGATTACAGAGAGGAAGAGCACATTGAATATCACTGCCTGGTTTCAGAAGAGGCTGGTTGGGTGATGAACGCGAGAGTGGATAATCCAGCATCGATCAGAGTCTACTCATGGCCTTCGAATGACATCAGACGCGAACCAGAACACATACTCGGAGCAGAAGGACAGATATTGGTAATCTTAGACCAAACGAGTTCGGAATTTTCAGATACCCAGAGGGACATGCACATGATATTTGCGGGAGACTCCTACATTTATCCAAGGATTACGTAGCATATGCCTTTATTATGGCTAATGGATCAGATAATATATTTGGACAGCAGCAGCAACCATTGATGGACACACACCATTCAGCATCGATCGATATTGAGGAGCAGAGACACGAGCCGATCCGTACTGATTCAGATACTTTCAAGCCACCTTCGATCAACACCGCCATCCGGACATCGATTGACTGGCGTTTTGAGCAAGGTACGAGAGCTTTCGATACTGAAGGCAACAAACTTTTCCTCTGGGAAAAGAAAGATGAGTATGAAATCTACAGAGATGAGAATGGTAATGCACGAGCTACATACAAAAGGGTAGTAAATGTGCAAGCTGAAGACATTAGAGCAGTTTTAGAGAGAGCTAATTTGTTTGAGCAGAGCTACATATGTTTACCAGAACATGCAGAAAGGATCGTTATGTCTAGGAAGGATCAACAGACATACATCAGAGAAGAGATTGATGATATTGTGAATACGATCTACAAACTCAAGATATGTCACTGGATGATTTCTACAAGAGGTTGGATGATGTCTACTATCTTATAGACACATGCTTCACCGGTTTGACTGCATGCATTGATGAGATGAAGCAAGATTTGGATACTGTTCAGAGACATCATGCGATTGGGGCAGACAACCAGACATCAATCGACGGCAACACCAGAGGATCAATCGACACTGAATACCACGAGCAGAATACGACAGCATAAGTAGAATTGGAAGATAGGTTTGATGAGATTGCGTTTTCTAAGAGCCTGATGAAGGAAGATATTTCTCAGCAATTGGAAGATTTATCAGAGACTACAACTGCCATACTTAGGATGCTACAGCGCAATATTGAGAAACTACAACAATGAATGCATTCAATGGCCTTTTTCTGAACAATTACAAGGAATGAAAAAACCAGAGGATATGAGGCAATAAGAAGCTTCATTAGTACATGGTATCAGAAGAGCAAAGAGGATGTAGACACTTATTTTCCAAGTGTTGATCCAATTTCCTACTAGTCAGAGAATTCACAACGTCGAGCTAAAGACTATAATCAAGCGCTGAGTGGGAGGCAACCCACTATTTAGTAAGCTTTTATTTCGTTTTTACTTATAACTACTTATTTCAAGTTTACTTTGTTTTATATAGACTATTTGAGTCACCATCGATCGACACCGTAGAGGCACCATCAGTCGACACTGGATCTCAACCATCGATCTACCATACACGCCTACCATCGATCGACACTCTTTTACAGAGTTTGGTATCAAGTAGAAATTTTTCTATTTAATCTATTTACTTATGATTTAATTCTTCATAACCAATCCGGGGCGGATTACACTGGAGACAATGTATTTAAGTCTAGGGAAGGTTCGCTAATGTTATTTAATTTGTTTTGAGTTTTATTTGATATATATATATATATATATGTATAATTTTTTCGGGTCAACGAGCTATTTCCCCACGAAAACTATCATATAGCATCAGATCCCTATCAAACTATGACCTAGTGTCAAATCTCCATGATTTGAAAGTTCTAAACATATTTCTCCACGAATTAACAATTTCGAATGTATTTCTCCCTGAACTGATACTTTGAAATTTAATTACCCATAGACCATGGTTTTATTGGTTTATTATTAACCAAACAGTTTAAAACGACTACATCAAACCAAAATTCATTTTGAACAATTTCTGTTATGGAATATTGTTTCTCTTCTCTTTAAAATTTTAAAATATAGATTCTTTTGAAATACAAGGAAGTTTTAGGTTTATATTTTTGTGTTTTCTTAAATTTAAAAGAAAAAAAATTGCATCAAGATTTCATTTTATAAAGTTTAATAAAATCACAATTAACAAATATGCTTGTTAAATTTGTGTTTTTTTTTAAATTTGAAATAAAAATCAAAATTTGATATAAATCTATGTCAAAAATATATTTTTGTTAATAAATATCCATAATTTTATAACTTTTATGTTATTGATAAAAAATGATTTACGTCAAAATTCAACAAAACATAGATTTTTGACAAATACTTTTATCAAAATTATTTTTTGCTTTCAAATTTCAAAAAACACAAAAATTTAGTAAGCTTATTTGTTCATTGTAATTTTATTAAATTTTTTAAAAATAAAATCTTGATGTTAATTTTTAATTTTTTTTAAAAACGCAAAAAAAAAAATTAGGAAAGCTTTTTGAATTAACAAAAACAATCTATATTTTGAAATTTTAACAAGAGAAACAATATTCTTTAATAAAAATTGTTTAAAATGAATTTTGTCTTGGTTTAGCCGGCTTAAACTATTTGGTTACTAAAAACCCAATTAAAACCATGGTCTATGGGTAATTAAGTTTCGAAGTATCGGTTCGGAGAGAAATACATTTGAAATTGTTAATTCGTGAAGAAATATGTTTATAACTTTCAAATTATGGAGATTTGACACTAGGTCATAGTTTGGTGGGGATGTGATGTTATATGATAGTTCTCGTGGGTAAATAGCTCGTCGACCCAAGTTTTTCAAAAAAAGGTTTTACTGAGTCAAGAAGGAGACTATGATCAAGATTTATTATTGACTAACCCCAATTTAGCACCGTTTTTAGAAGGTTGTTGCAGAGATTACTAGAGATACCAAAGCGGATCATCCTGCCACTATATCACATTTGCTTAGAAAGTTTGAAGGAACCGAAGCTGATTTCCAACACTAATCCTCACAAAAGTTGTTTGCTTTGGGATTTGGTATACACTGGATCAGATTCCTTCTGCAAGTATGTAGGTACAAGTCATTGCACCTTTGGTTCCCTTCTCTCTTTCTCTTCAGCATCTACCTAATAGCTTAAAAGATTGAGATGACTTGCCGAGATGCAGAGGGGTAGGTAAATTACCTATGTCCCCATTATTCTAATTCGGAGGAACGATCACACATGTTGGAAGCGTGGGGTAGGTACATTACCGATGACCCCACTATTCGCCTACAACTTTGCCCAAAAAGGAAAAACAAAAAGAAAAGAAAAGAAGAAAAGAAAAGAAAAAGAAGAGGAAAATCGAAAATGAGATGACAAGATGGACTGTATCAGCATCATTATCCATTAAGTTTGAGATCTAAAAAGATAAAGAGAGAAAATGGGGAAGAAAGGAATCAGAGAAGACTTTGTACCTAGTTGTTAGATACTTGCAGAGGTAGAGTCCATGTGTCCTTTGATCGATACTCCCAAGGTAAAGCCTACACTTTATTTTATGCAAATAAATGAAATCAGTAGAGGGGCGAATCAGACTAGTATTTGCTAAGTTGTTGGTAGACTGGATTTGGTTGCTATACTAGGGTAGTACATGTATAAAGTTTCTCTGTGATTGACTTGATAGGATGTGGTTGCAACAAAGTAAGGTGACAATTATACTTAGACATTATGTGAGTCTCCGATTTTCAGAACCTCTTTCACAGGCTTAGTTTGCTTGAGGACAAGCAAAATGTTAAGTCTGGGGGAGTTGATATAGCTAATTTATTACCAGTTTTAGGCTATGTTGTAGGCTCTATTTAGGGTCTATTATGTGTGTCCATGATATGTTTTAGAGTATTTACTAGCCCAGCGACGTTTTGGAGCTTATAGTTTTAGTTTTTTTAGGGGAGAAGATTCATAACTACTTAGGAATATTTGTATTAGAACCTCAATATTTTATCTATGCATTCTATTCAAACTATTGTTCTTTCTTTGATTGTGTCTGAGTAGTCATCAACTAGATTTAGAGTTGAACGATAGCAACCATGGATTAGCCCAAAAATAAGATTGCTAGCTAAGTTGATATCCATCAGTTGAGTTATGCTTAATGCTTGCATTCTAGAGTAGCTCACTAGGACCTCGAAAGTAGGACATGGACGACTACGAGAGTAGGTTCTATGCCATAATAGACTCCATTGAACTAGGTTGTTAGGCGCATGCGAGAGCTAGTCTAATAAGTCTGGTGGACTTATCAAATCTCGTTCCCACTTCCTTTTGATTTCACCGTCGATCGACAACATGCCTTAACCGCCGATCTATGGTCTTTCCTTTTGCTCGTATGCGAGAGTTGGAGTTAAAAGGGTCAGAATAGTTAATATTTGAGTCATAGTATATTTACATATTTGTGCTTCCTATCTACTATAATCCATTAAGATTGAAACCCTAGATCTAGCATTTTACATTTGCATCAAGTTAGTTTATTAGAATATTTCCATATTTGCATTATTAGCATATTTCCGTATTGCATCTCTACTTCTTGATAAGAAATATTTTCTTAACTGATTGTTTGCCAACCAATATATATATTCACCTAGCTTAATCTTTATAGATAAGAAATCTATTGTGTGCCATTGCTTTGTGTGGATTCGATCCCTAAGTACTACACCTGATCTCTTTTTGGCAAGAGTACTATTTGTGTATTAAATAATAGGATTAATTTGATAATGATTTATTTAGGATATTTATACCATGCTAGAACAACTAAAACACGCATGTCAAGAATTAACCTTCAAGATAAAAGAAAGTCCTCATGTGAGAAACATGCTGCCTAAGCTGCATAGACGGTACCCACTAATCATAGTAGCCTAAAACCTAGAACACGGATCTCAGAGATTGTCCCTAACCATGTACTCAACGGGATAAGACTGCCTCAAGAATAACTTTGTTAAGAACCTCTACTTGAACAGTGATCTTGACTTTGATTCTCTTGGAATGAGGCCCGGTCCAGGTGAACTCAGCGTTCTTGAGCTTGACTATGTTAAGATTCTTGAGCCTCTTGAGGCATAAAGTCATGAGCTCTTTGGATTCCCACTGAGCTTTGATCCAAGTCATGGGTGGCTGCAAGTAACAACCGACTCAGGGCAGTAGAAGATCTGGATGCTCTTCTGTAAACCTTTTGTGATGCCAACTTTGGAATGGAGATAGTTGACTCACATGTTAGTTGCGTTAGGGGGCATATGAACAAGAAATCATCTGTAGTGTCATTCGATCTAATTTTCAAAGCTACCATATCCTTGTTCTAATTGTATGTCTGTTTACAATTACTTTTAAATCAAAATACAAGTAAAAGACTTAGAACCATCATAAGTGATGATATTTACAAATCAAACCAGGATGAAACCACCCACCCAGTGACCCGTCGGATCTACGCGGGTTAAAGACTGAACCCTAAAATCAAATGCGATTTCGAATCACTTGCCCATCTCTCTTCATAAAATCAATTTTAACTATTTCTTCTCTTTTAACTGTCAATTAGCTTTCCATCTTCACGATCTCTGTCGGGAAACTAGAGAGAACTAGCTGAGAAAGCCACAACCATTGAGAGGTAAGGTTCTTCAGTGATTCAATTTTGGTTTTCTAAGAGTTGTAACTCGTAATGTCATGAAATTTGAAGTTGATTCGTTGTTGCATCATGTGTCTCTCGATTCGGTATATAGTGTGGGTGATCAGTTGTTTCTCTTTCTTAGGAGGAAGTGAAAATCGCAAAGAAACAATGGATTAGAAGGAAGAAAAATGAAATGTGTGAAAGATATAAGTTTTCCTGTAAAAGAAGTTCCAGAAGTTGAGAAGGAGACCGAGCTGACGAAGTTAGTTGAATATGAAGTAAAAGAAGAAAGAATACAAAGGAGGAAAGGAGAAGTCAGTAGAAGAGGCAAACTCAATTGAAGATGAAGAAGAGGCGAACTCAATTAAAGATGAAAGAGAAGAGAATTAGGAGAACTCAGTAGAAGAGGAAGAATAGGCAAACTCGGTTGAAGAAGAAGAAGAAAACAAGAACTTATGAGATGAAGGAGAAGAAGAAGCAAACGAGAAATCATGTGACGAAGAAGAAGAAAAAGAACATGAGGACATGAATAATCCTGGTGAATAAGGTGAAACATGATCAGTGGAGAGCTCGGGGTCAAGGAATCATGTTGTTGAAAATGAGTAGTAGACGAGAACGAATGAAGAAGAAGGAGATAGTAGTCAAACTTTAAGCGACGTAAGTGTTAGTATTTCTAACTCTATCTCATAGTTTGACAAAACTATTTGGTAGAACTAGGGATAACTTATTTTTTTTGTTATAGGTAGAAATGATAATGTTTATCTTATTTAGTAATTGGACATGTGTTAGTGATGTGTTTGATGGTTTAAGGTAGGAGTAGCTTAAATTAGATTGTTTTCTTGTATTACTGTTATAACTAAGTATAATTGATTCCCACTTTTTGTTGTTTGTTTGCAGGATTTCAAGGATGAACCAAAACCTATAAACCGTTGTCCATGTACTTCCCACTGACTTTGTATAGCAAGAAGATCAAGATATCGACAAGGTGTTTTATTGCTGATGTTTTGAAAACTGTAAATGAGTTAAACCCTCCCATGAGTAGGGTAAAAAAGAGTTGGTTTGACAATCATCCATAATTCTAACACATATTCCACATGGCATAGGATGGAAACCACAAGGTTGTGGACATGTGGATGCTCATTCTCTGAACTGCAAGAATAGAAAAGAAAATGGAAGCTTGGTTTGCCGTGAATGGTTATACCATCCGCATGATATTAGGGAACATGCTGTGATATCATGATTGGACTGTCAAAACTATCCAATGAACTACAAGAAAGCCGGAGGCACAAAGTTTGTGAAGAAATATTTTGGAACTTGAATAATAAGATATCAAGATGCGAAAGCAAAGGTTGAGGAGGAAATGGAACCTTCTCGTGATAGGTTGAGGCTGTTGGTATTGTATTTCCTATCTAGCATTATTGTCGGGTAAAGAAAGACCAGTAAAGATGCCCCCTCCGTGGAGCAGTTCTTACTGAGAGCAGTTGATAATCTCAGCTTATGTAACACATTCCCTTGGGGAAGATTTTCTTTTGACTACATGTTGAAACATATTTCTCACACTATGACTCATTTGGGAGGGAAGGTAAAGGACGGTGTGATATGGCCAATTCACGGGTTCTATATTCCAATGGAGTAAGTCTTATAAGTTTTATATGAATCATACTCTTATAATGTTAATGGAAGGTGTGATATTTACAGTTCCTGGTTTTATTTTTCATGTGTAGCTCCTAGCATTTGAGGCCATTACGAAATTGGGGGCCAAGTTCCGAGAATCATTTGAAGGCGTAGATACCCAACGTTTCCATGGATGTGCAAATGAAAGTTCACGAGAAGTGAAATTAAAGGACTCTTCTTTCGAAATAAATAAAGAACTTGGTGAAACTAAGTTTAGTTATCCTTTGTATATGACCATGTTTTTCTATCCATGTTTTGGTATTATTAATAAAGTGTTGACACTGTAGGACACTGAGAATAACTCGTCTGTAATTGATGAAGAAGAAACTCTAGTAGATTAGATAACAGAACTGGAGGACATCAACGATAAGCATGACATGATTGTGGAGAGTTGGATGAGGAGGCTTCGCAGAGGATATGTTGTAAGGCTTGACAATATGTTAGAAGAGGATGTGGCTGCACGAGAAGTCCCTCCCCCTGAAAATGATGGGAATGAGACAAAAGCCAGCACAAGAGAACACAGTGAAGTTAAATGAACTGGTAGCAGTCGTTAACATCTTGAAAGAAGATATGAGAGAATGGATGAAGAAAATTGAGGAAAAGGTTAGAGAGTTTGACTTAAGACTTGCTGCCTCAGAAGATAATGTGCATGGGCATTTAGATGGTAGGAATGCGCATGTTGATATAACAGAGAGTGTGAAGAAGAAGCAGAAGAAGAAAGTGAGAAGGGTTGACAACTCGAACATGACAACAAAGAGGCCAAAGACGTCGAAGAAGAATAAGTGACCTTGTTATAATTTTCTGTTTTAAACTTATGATGCTTTTGGTTGTACTAAAACTAATGTTGCTTTTGGGTTTGTAGTTAAACTTATATTTTTTATTTGTATTAGAAATGTGTGTTATATGAATTCAGTTTTGTAGAATAACTACGGAAAACTGGTAAAACTAGGTCAAACTAGTACAACTAGGCATTAGTATTACTACAAAAAACAAGTATTACTTGGAAAACTATGTTTTTAGTTCGTTATAATAACTACAGAAAACTGGTAAAACTAAGTCAACTAGTACAACTAGGCATTAGTATTATTACGGAAAATGGTAAAACTCGGAAACTGTGGTTTTTTTGGTCCGTTAGAATAAGTACGAAAAACTGGTAAAACTAGGTCAAATTGGTACAACTAGGCATTAGTATTACTACGGAAAACAAGTATAACAAGGGGAAACTAGTACATAAATTCATCCAGAAACATGACATACTTGAAAACATAAGTCTTAATACATAAATAAGACCTAATCTAAACAACATAAGTCTTAATGTAGAAACACATACTAGTCTTACAAAGACAAACATCGGAGTTCTAACAAAGGCATCTCATATACGAGAAATAAGCTTCTTGAGCTAACCAATATCTTCAGCCATCTCCTCGACCTCCTACCTTAAGCAGTGAACTTTTTCCTAAACTTTGATAACACAAGGTTGACAGAAGTGGAGCCCATCATCCTGCCAGTTTCACATAGTTTCACTGAGTTTGACATATGTTGCAAGATCTTAATATCTTAAACAACGAAAAGAAAAAAAGAAAATCCATATTACCTTGAACGAGCTGCAAGTGAAGTACTTTTTCTCAGGGAATAAATCCTTTCTCAGGGAATAAATCCTTTCTCAGGGAATAAATCCTTATCTTTTGGAATAGTAGATACCTCCTCGAAGATTCGTCCCCCACATGGGCAACCAGTTGGAATTCTATAGTGAGCATCACAATGAACTTAAGCATGTCCAAGTGTTTCTTCATATTCTTCATTTCTCTCCTCTTATATTTCTCCACCCATGGATCCATTTTTCAAAGGGAAGGCTTGTGTTCGGAAATGAGAGAATTTCAGAGAGAATGATGAGAGAGAAAGATGATAGAGAAAGTAGAAAGATGAGATATGTGTGGCGAATGAGAAGAGAAGAGAAGAGATTATAGAGTGTAGAGAGAGGGACACTCGACCGAGGGAATCTGCTTTTCCCCTTGAAAAACACACGAAAACTAATGAGTTATTAGAAAGCCCGCCAAAATTTCGAACAATTTAAAAAATCCCTCCAAAACAGCAACTCTTAGTTCTCTGTAAAATAGTAGTTGTACGAAAATTACAAATAGTTGTAGTTCATGGTGGTTTGAAAATTGATGATAATGACATTATTGTAAATAAGAAGGGATGCTTAGGGTATAATTGGTTTTTCACATTTTTGAAATAATTAAGAAATTAATTAATAATGACAATTTTATAAATAATTCAAAAACATAAGGAGAGTTTGGAAATTTCATGGGTGAATAGTAATGATAAAAAAGAGGTTGTGGTTTAGGGTTGACTTAAAATTGTAGGTTACTTTTGGAAAAAAAAACCCAAAACAAAATCACTTATAACCTTCTCAAATCTCACTATCCCCCATTTTCATTAAAGTAACTACAATAACAAAATTAGCCTCTGAAAAAAGAAAATAAATTAAATAAAAAAGCGTTTTATGTTGCGGGAGCTGCAGTCTCGGTTTCGGTTTGAGTTTTTTGTTTGAGAGTAAAAATGTCGAAATAAACCCCCTACGACGCGGCTTCTCTGGCTCTCCTCTCCCACTTGAAAGCTGCTCTGGTTCGGTCCTCCGTCATCGTATATGGACCAATTATATCCCCTACCCATTGCTGGTGTATCCTCCACCGTTGGAAGTTCTAAACGTGTATGTTTTACGGTTGCAAAGATCTTGAATGAGTTGGGAAACCTAATTAAAATGGATTTAGATGTTAAACTTAGGTGTATGGGTCCATTATGACTTGAAATGAGTAGGAGATTGGTTGCATTTTTAATCCTACTACATCGAATGTAGATTTCAAAATCAATACGGGTACGACATGACAACTAGTGAAACTAGTATTACTGATAATTATAGTATATCTATTAATATTGGTATAACTGAATAAGTTTCCGATTACGAATTAGTTTTGTAAGCATGATTTTGCAATGCATAATGGATGGTATTCAATAGTTTTGGCAGGATCTAATGAGCAACAACGTCATCGTACATTTCAGATGTGAAGGTCACATGTATAGTTTAGTTTTCAAGAATTATACAGAAAAGATAATTCTTTCAATGGTAGAAGCAAAGATATGCAAAACACTCGCTTTAGATGAAAGTATTGTGAAGTTGAAATTGATTTACATTTCACTGCAGGTTGGGTGTGAGGAAATGTTTTCCATCTCTAATGATAAGCACCTTTGTGGTTATCTATTGTCCCTTGATAAAGAGAACCGTCAGTGTGTTTTGTATGTGTAGGTCATCAAAATCTCAGAACTCCCCGAGCAACTTTCAAGATCGAGCAAACAAAGTTCTTTAGGTATGAACTATGAGTTATGTCTTTCGAACGACAATGATATTGGAGATAAAGTCATAACTTTATATGATGAAAACAATCAAGTTGATAAACAATCCAAGGGGGGAGATAGTAGTGATTGAGAAGATACTGGAAGAAGCTCATGAAGAAGTAAATGTGGATGAAAATGTTGATGACAATATGGATAATGGTAGGCAAGACTCATAAATGTGTGATAAATATATAGATGCAAGAAGTGGCGGATAGAGGCTCATGTAACACATGTTTTGGTTTTAATGTGGTAAAATCTGATAAGGAGCGATTAGTGCTAAAATATCCTAAGGAAAGATGTAAATGGGGACTACGAGCTGTGAAGATTAAAAAGACAGAAATGTTCTCTATTAGAACGTACACCAACATGCATACATGCTCTCGTGGAAGTCAGAATAAAAGAAATAAGGGAGGATAGACACGCCACAACTAGTTGCATCTCTATTGCATGATGATTATCGAGGCCAAATGGAAACTCCTCCTCCTAAAAGCATCATTGATCTCATGTGGACAAAACAAGGTGTCAAGATAACATACTCCACTGCTTTGAGAGGTAAAAATGAAGCTGTGAATATTTTGCATGTGACTCCCGAAGAGTGTTACCAAATGTTGTATTCTTATTTGTACATGTTAAAGATGACCAATGATGGGACAATAACAAGTGTAAAATTAGTATTTGTTGAGTTGTTGGTAGAATGAATTTGGTGGAGATACTAGGATATGACATATAAAGTTTCTCTTTGATTAGCACTATTCGATGTGATTGCGATATATTAGGGGTGATAGTTATGCTTATATGAGTCCCCGCTTTTAAAACCTCTTTTAGAGGCTACCTTTATTTTATTTGAGGACAAGCAAAAGGTAAAGTCTAGGGGAGTTGATATACCTTGTTATTTACTAGTTGTAGACTATTATTTGGATCTTATTTGGAGTCTACTATGTATGTTAGACTGTATTTAGAGTCTTTTCTGGTTAAGGTACGTTTTGGAGCATCATTGAGCTTGTTAGAGAATTCCGAAGAACTATCTAGTAGTTGTTCACGCTCAGCTAAGTCAGAGTCGAATTCAAGCATGACCATCGATCAACAGAGCATCCTTGCTGTCGATCGACATTCTACTCGCAGAAGTATTTGGCCGACTTCAAGCCCAAATCAAGATAAATTACGAGAATGCCCATGAACTAGTTTTGACCTAGTTTATAAAGGTTCTGCCATTGTTTAGACAAAAGGACACATATTTCATATTACACAAAGTATTATTTACAGCTTTTGAATTTTCTTAGTAGTTTTAAGTGAGAAGATCTGAACTCGTTCAGAGATTTGTTTTGGAACCCCATTATTTATTCTATGCATCATATTATTCAAATTATTATGCTTGTTATGATTATGTCTGAAAAATTCTCCTGTTAGATTTAGGGTCTATAATGGTATTGATTAATTACCACCAAAATATGATTGCTAGGATGAAGAGATATCAATCTTTGGAATTGTGTTTAATGATTGCATTCTAAAGTAGCTAACTAGAAACCTGAACATAGGATATGGACAACTAAGAGATTAGGTTTTGTGCCAGAATTGATACCATTGAGCTAGGTTGTTAGATACATGCGAGAGTTGTTTGATTAACCTAACGGACGAAATTCATGTCTGATAACCATAGATTGACACTCGGCCTTAGCCGTCGATCGACGGTCGATTCCTCTGTCTGCATACGAGAGTTGGAACGAGAAGGGTCAGATCTGTTGATTAAGGTCCTTGCATATCAATAATTGCATGCATCCTATCCACTATAATTCACTTGCCCGAAACCCTAGATCTATCTTTTCCATATTTAAATCAACTTAACTTATTTAGACAATTTCTTTTTCGGAATAAAACCTACAATAAACCCCCTATTTATAGCTTGCTTAGCTTATCCATTAGGAATATAAAAAATCTATTTTGTGCCCTCGATCTTTGTGAATTTGATCCCGAAGTATTACAATTAGACTTTTCTTGGCAAAAGTAGTTCGTAGGGTTAATTTAATAAATTGTCTACTTTAAAATAAACCTTTTGCACGCTGTCAATTTCAGCTACAATGAGTTTCTCCGCTACATAACTGACTTTTTTTAATTCAAACCATCCATAAGCATTGTATTTTCAATAAGTTTTCGACTCATTGCTTCTTCAAATTTCGTCCTTGAAAATAATAATATGCTTTATTGGTAAATGAAACTGCAGTCTCTTAACAAGAGTTGACAGATAAGTTACATGGAACATAAAGATCCTCCAAGCAGCTTCACATGTCAAGACATATCTGGAGCAATTAGAAAATCAAAATGTTAAATATGAAATTGAACTTAAGCTGTATACTATAGTGAAATTTAAGTCATAATTACAGAATAAGAAAATTACATGTAGTTAAAGATGTCTGTATCTCGTTTTTATCCCCTTTCTTCATATATCGTAAGATTATAAGTTATAAATTTGTTTTATGAGTTTCAAATTTTTTTAAAGCAATCAGAATAAATTTAAAAATTTACACATGAAATTAATAAACAAATTATCTATGCTTTGAGAAAAGAATATGAGTGTAACCTACAAAAAAATTTATTGTCATTTAAGCAAACTACAAGATGAATGCTCTTAAATATCTAATATGATTCCGAGATAAAGTCATATATTTTATATAACGTATAAAATATAAAATGATCCCAATGAGTTATGTAAAGTAAAGATATTCAGATAAAAATATTTATAATATAGGTAAAATAAACAGTGTAAAGAACTTTGTTTATAAGTTAGTTAAAATTTCTAATAAAAATTATAAAGAATACCAACAAAAAATAAGCTTGAAAGATAAAATAAAATAATGGTAAAGAATAATGAATATGAATTAATCAATATGATAATAGACTATGTAAATATAACAATTCACAAAATAAAAACAAAAAAAAATTACAAACTTCTAATATTTAGGAAATAAATCTTGAGATACAATGAATATACTACCTAAGAGATCAACAATCTTATTGTTAGCAGTTAGCAACTACGAAATTTTTTATCAAATCAAGTAATAGTTCTCAAATAATATCACAAATATTCAAGTAAAACTGCAAAATAAACACACATTATTTACCATACAATATAAAATATTTTATGCAAAAAATGAAATCTAATCTATTGCAATGCACTTTACAACAATAAAAACTTAAATACTATAAAAATAATTAAATTGATGATAAGATAAATATCATAATCTAAATTCATTATTTTCTCAACAAATAAAATGTTGTTTAACATCACTTAAAACTAATTACATTTATTTAAGTTTTATAATATCTAACAAATTTTTTTAGTATTAATTAGAATTTATCTCACGCACACACGCACAAACACACGCACAAACACACGCACGCATACGCACACGAACGCATACGCACACGAACAAATCCCCACACACGCATGCACACACACACATGCGCGCACACACATGCGCGCACACACATGCGCGCACACACACATACACACACGCGCGCGCACATGCACATACGCATATACACACGTGCGCGCACACACCTCACCGGATCACTCATGTTTTCACCTTTTGCTAAAGCTAAACGATGATTCGGCTCCAAAGGGGAACTGACTGGTTTAGCTCCAAGCAATCCTACTTCTGCAATAATATCTAGTGTATATTTCCTTTGGCTTAAGTAAATACCAGATGCATTTCTTGCGACCTCAATACCAAGAAAATATTTCAAAATATCCAAATCTTTCATCTTAAAATATGATCCAAGGTATTCCTTGAAAGTCTTGACTTTTGGTAAAGAACTCCCACTGATGATTAAGTCATCAACATCGACAAGAACATGAATTCGAACTCCATCTTTGTTGTAAGTAAACAATGAGTGATCAGCAGGTGATTGGCGAAACCCGTAACTCACCAAAGCAGACCTCAACTTTTCAAACCAGCACCGCGGTGCTTGTCGAAGGCCTTAGAGAGATTTCCGAAGTCTAAGTACTTTGTTATTATCAGCCGAATGGAAACCGGGAGGTAGCCGCATATATACTTCCTCATGAAGATCACCGTGAAGGAACGCATTGTGGACATCCATCTGGTATACTTCCCAATTCCTAGCTGCAGATCTCTCAAGAAAACATCGTACCGTTGTTGGTTTAGCGACCGGTGCGAAAGTCTCTTCAAAGTCATCTCCAGCGACTTGATTATTGCCTAAGACAAGTCAAGCTTTGTATAGCTTAATGGTACCATCAGCTCGATATTTGATTCGATATACCCACTTGCAACCAAGTGCCTTCTTTCCTTTTGGAAGTGTCTCTATTGTCCACGAGTTACTATCCTCATGTGAAATCACTTCATCCTTCGTTGCACACTTCCAAAAATCATCTTTTATTGCTTGATGATAGTATTTTGGTTCAACATTCGCAGTAGTAGCTGCTAAGTACTCTTGATGAGCAGCACTGAATTTATCATCACAAACAAAGTCAACTAGTGGATAATTAACGCAGTGTCCACCGTATTAAGAAGTTAATCAGTAAGCTTTAGCGGGAGGGTTCGCTGACGCATCCCACAACCAAGTTGTTCTGGAGGATCTTCAATAGGTGCTGCATCAGGTGACTCTGAAGCTGCTACCTATGTTGTACCCTGTTCTGAACCCGTGGCCACATCCTGATCTGTGTTCAGAGAAGGAGAAATTCGAGGAGATGGTGTTGTGTTTTCAGGAGCTCCTACCACTGCTGATGGAGCCGAGTCGACCAAGAGCTCATCATTTTCTTCTAAAAAAATGTCGAGCGATGGTGATTCATCTTGGGGAGTGGAAGACAAAGATTTCTGAAATGGGAACTCATCTTCAGAAACAGAACATGTCTTGACACTAATAGCTTGCCAGAAATATGTTCGTACATTCTCCATCCTTTCTTCTTGAAAGGGTAACCGATGAAGATGCATTTCAGACTTCGTGGTGCAAAATTTTCACCACCATGTGATATGCTATGACATTACCTAACGAGCCAAAAACACGCAGATGCTCTAGCGGTGGTGGTCGATTGTATAGCATTTCAAAAATGGTGTTTTCCCATTCAAAACACTCGACGGAGTTCGATTGATAAGATAGCGTGCAGTCAAGGCGCAATGACCCCAAAACTCAAAGAGCAAGTTGGCTTGGAACCGAAGTGCTCGGGCGAAGTTAAGAATCTGATGGTGCTTGCGCTCTACGCACCCATTTTTGGGAGGAGTTCAACACAAGAAGTCTCATGAATTATTCCTTTGTCCTTAAAGAAATCCGATAAGCAAATAAATTCGGAACCATTATCACTTCGAATGGTTTGAATCTTCTTGTCAAATTGTCACTTAATAAGTGCAACAAACGTTTTCAGTGAGGCCGGAGCCTCAAGTTTCGATGTCAGTAAGTAAATCCATAACCCTCGTGAGTAATCATCTAAGATTGTTAGGAAGTAAGGAGAGCCACAAATTGTAGTAGTTCGATATGGACCCCAAAGATCGCAGTGAACAAGTTGAAAAACATCAGTAATTTTATTGCAACTTATAAACATCCTGGGTTTGCTTAGTGCGAATACAAACGTCACACGCCTTGCTCTCAAAATTATCAAAACCAGAAAAACTAGATATAGGTAATTTCGATACAACTTTGGAGGATGGATGTCCTAAGCGCTTGTGCCACATACCAGCCGACACCTTTTCCAAGCGACCCATTGCACCAGCAAACTCCATTCCTCTAAAGAAGTATAATCCATTCAACTGCTCACCCGCTCCAATCAGGATCTTCGTGATGCGGTCCTGAACAAAACACAACTTATCAGTGATCTGAAACACACAACCACTGTCACGAGAAAGCTGCGATACCGAAATCAGATGACATCTCAGACCACCAACAAAGAATACATTCTGCAAACTAAGTTGATTTCCTAGTCTTACTCTTCCTTTCTTTTTCGACACACTGAACCTTCCATCAGGCAGCTTAATAATAACCGGATTCATATCACTTTTCTCATCCAAATAATCTAACTGTCCAGTCATATGATTTGAAGCTCCTGAGTCATAGATCCAAGTTTGATAGAAATAATTACCTAACAAACGTGGCTCTTCCCTCAGAACTGCGTTCTGCTAGGAATGAAATGAGACCTTTCCACTAAGCATCCGTCAGACTGCTCAAGCCAACGTGGTCTTCTTCACCAAGTACTGCATTTGCAGCATGACCTGCACTTGATCAACGACTGATCCCTTTGTTCGGTTTTCTCCTGCTGCGCGATTTGAAGTCAGAGATGGAGAGTCTCGGTTTCACTGCTTATCTCCCCACCATGTAGGATACCCAATTGCACGAAAGCATTGGTCCGCAAGATGTCCAGTTCTGCCACAACTTTTACATACACCAGTGGATACTCTGTTTTTGTCAAAACCAAAGTTTCGAGTTTGGGGCAGAGACTGGGATGCAAAGCTCACTCCGTCCACACAGCTATCTGAAGTGATGGTCGCTACTCTGCTATCTTCATCTTGAGTCAGTGTAAGGTACACATCGTTGAGTGTGGGGAAGGGCACTCGTGACATCAATGTCGATCGGAGTTGTGAGTATGAGTCATCAAGTCCTTCAAAAAAATCACTCCAGGAGTCGCTTTTATTCCCATGTACTTGATCGTTTCATGGCCGTACTTAAACCATAGACTCCCATGGTGGCAGTCCAAGGTAGTTCGATACTCTCCCAATCAGTCCATTCCTAAGATCACCTCGTGATTCTTTAGGGGGGCCACTATCAGATCAGCAGGTTTATTCCTGCCCAGAATCACCACAGACACGTTCTCGACCAGTCCTAATGAATGCATAACTTGGTCTCCAGCTGCAGTCACTATACTGCCAGACTCTTTCGTTCCCATTTGGAACATTCCCTTTCCGATCATCTCATGACTCACAAAACTATGTGTAGCCCCGGTGTCAAAAAGCACATGTGTTTTCACATCACCAATTTCTAGGGTCCCTACAAGATCCCCATTCCAAAGAATCTACATTTCTAGGTTTCATACCATGCAATGCTTTATAATTTAAAAGTTAAGTTCAGAATTTTTACCAGTGATTGCTCTAAAGTTTCCTTCTTCTTTGTCATCCTTAGACAGGTCATACACACTAGGTGTTGTGGTCGAGACCTTGTTCGGGTTCGACCTCTCAACATCCCCTCGACCCATCGCTGGTCCCGTTGGTGGCCGTGGACAATCCTTTGAGAAGTGTCCCACCTTTCCACATCGGAAGCAATATCTTGGATCTTCTCCAAAGGACTTGTTCAGGTTGTTCCCTGTTGAGAACAGTCACAAATGGTATGCTCCTTGCTACCACATCAAACACAGGGTCCCATGGCTCTCCAACACTCACCAAGATGGGACTTTCCACATTTTGGGCATATGGGTCGACCGTTTTGGGTTTTACCCCCATCGACCTGGTCCCATTTCCTCTTGCAATTGTTTTTGATGCTGGTCGGGGTAGGCTGTGTACGCGACCTGAATCTAGCTTCCTCGGCCAGGTTAATTTTCAACATCGCCATCCTTTCCACCAACTCGGAAACGGAGTGGAAGGATCGGATCGAGTAGTGAGTCCTTAGGTCCACTCTTAACCCACGAATGAACCGACGAACCTGTACTGCCTTATCTCGAGTTCCCTTCCCACGAACCGTCTAAGTCGGTTGAATTCTTCCTCATGCTCCCTTACTGTCCTGCGGCCGTGAGTTAGGTCGAGGAACTTAGCCTCCAACCTGTCCCATGCCTCAGTAGGGAATTACTTTCGAATGAACTCAGCTTCAAAGTATGGGAAGTCCCTAATGCTCCCATTGGTGCGCTTATTGACAGCTAGCCACCAGTTATGCGCATCCCCTTCCAGGAAATGGACCGCAATATCCTTACGCTAGTCCTCTGGACAATGAGTAAATTTGAAGTTCCGGACCAACCGGCTCCTCCACTCATCTGCCTCAATACTATCGATCCTACCCGAGAAGTGTTTGGTTCGCAATCGGGATATGTGCTCCAAAACACTTATGTAGTTGACCTTCCTTTCCACCCTAACTGGTGGATCAATCTCAACCACTTCGGCAGCCCTTCGGGTGTGGCCATCAGTCAATCGTATAGCCGTAGAAATGGGTGTACCATGACCCACGGATGAGTTAACGAGAGATGTTACCACCTGAGTCATGGTATCTATTTGATTACCCATCCGTTTCACGACCTTTAAAACATCCTTTATGGATGGTTCTTGTTCATGTTCCTCCTGCCTTGTAGTCCTATTGACCTCTCCATCAATTGGGTCCTTCTCATGTCTAGCGTTTGAAGATTCTCCTTCTCCTTCACGCTCAGATTGTCAATGTCCAGCGATGTCATAAACATGTAGTCCACTGAGGTTGGTTAGATCCATTGGTTCTCCTTCCCCGATTTCATCTCCAAGGGTTGGGATAACCTCCTTTTCAGTCTCAAGGCTTGTTTGTCCAACCACCTCTTGATTCTTAGGAGACTTTCCCGATTTGCCTTTTCCACCCTAAGAATTCAGAACACATTAGTACACACAACATATCAAATATAAACACAACAATCCCTAGGCTAAGCAATTGGATCAACCTCACCATAAGACCCTCAGCGTGTGTGATGTTTGTACACCATAACCCAGATTATCCTACAACCAGCTCTGCTCTGATACCAACTTGTAAGACCCAATCATGAGGTTCAAGACCAAACATGGACCGCGTCGTAACATTTAGATCGTCACTTTGTACTTGATTCATTCACTAGTCTTATATGTATTAACTTAGTTATTTTCATTGACAATATGTGTGTATTCAATCAATTCCAACAACAAGTATAATAAGGAGTAAATCGATTGTATTAAACGAGAGAAATGAGATTTATTACAAAAGTATTCAGTTTGCACTATAGGCTATTGTAAATTTATTCCTAATACCATCTACCCAAACACCACACAACTTCACACTGATCGATTCTTCATGGTACCTTGGACTGATCACGATCCACTTAAATTCCTGAAACCATATAACACAAAGTATTAAGACATGAACTGATTTCCTATCAATGATCTAGCAAAGCATGGTTCGTTTTCTATGCCTAAATACATAAACCCCGGTCCAATTATATGTGTATTAATCGGCCATGACTTGGAAACCAATCCAGGCCTAACCTCTTCACACTTGGACAACAACTGATTGCCCATAATCCGTTTTTGGGGTTACTCGGCCAAACACATGAACCGGATGGTTCCTTGTTGATCCTTAACCCTATTCCTGCATAGACGACTCCCCTTGGTACTTAGTCATACAACCAACCATCCCCACAGACCAAAGTAACCAAGGAAATTCTTCCAAAATAAGCACATAGCAAATATGGCCCATGGCCTTGATTTGCGAGTAGATTGAACACGGGAATGACTTCGGCTTAGCCCAGTCCATATCCGACCTTCAATCCTTACACATTCAAACCGAAAATAGAGAGTAGAAGAAGAACAAATGGTAACATAAAAATAATAGAGAAGGGACATAATCGAATCGCCCATGGCCTTAGATCATTTCGGTATAATCCGATCATCTAGGTTGGGAACCGATGATCATGTCACTAACTTTGAATGCACGTTATGGGGTTCTGAAGTTCTTCTCCAACTCTTTCTCTTTATTCTTCTGACCCATTCTGGTCGGCTTTGCCTTTCCACAATCGATCTTAATATCGCTGTTTTTTTCTCCTAGACAATATCGACCCTTTGTGGCTGATTACTCTCTCTCTTTCTTCCTTTCTCTATCTTGACTTTCTCTATGTGTTTTCCTATGTTTTCTGATGGTTATTTTTGTGCCCAGAGTCCCCTATATATAGAAGAAGGCGTGGGGTAACTACCTTGGCCGAATGGTTGCCATTTTAATGGGCGAATGGGCACCTTTGGACCCTTCCCATCCCTTTGGCCAAAACTGCTCCCATATGCACCCTTTTGCCTAATACTATACCCTGTCAGGTTCTAGATGGGCCTACACGAGCCCATTGACTACCCAAGCCATCGGCACAATGGCCAGACCACCCGACCCAACCGGCTGACCCAACCACGGCCCGGACTGGCCCAGCTGCCCAAGACCATAACACTCCGTGCAGCTGAGTTGAGCTGACTCCCAGCTGGTCCAGCTGAGTGAGCTAGTGGTTCAGCTCAGGGAGCTGACCACACTTAGTGTGAGCTAGCCCGAGCTAAGCTCAGCTTTTCCAGATGATCCAGCTGCCAATACTTCCCACCGAGCTTCTGTATCATTCGTCCAGCTTGTCCTGCCTTGTATACTTCCTCATTTGGTTAAGGTTAAGTCTTATAATGCCCTTAACCTTACATCTAGACCATGGAACGCTTGTCTACTGGACGTATGACCTGACTGGTTCGTTTCCTCGCACCATGATCCGTCCTGATGACCTTATCCAGGTCTGGGGATGGGACAAAGACGACCGACCTTGAAGGCATATATAAGGGGTGCGAAGGCAAGGAACCCATGGATGATTCTTTAGACTATATAACTCTTGTCACTTAGAAACCTTAGGCTTTATTCTCTACAATTTTGGATTCTATGACTTGCCCTCAATTACTAGACGAACTCGCCCAAGCAGTTCGATCTCTTTTTCCAATCTTTAATTGAACTACGTTCAGCTTGATCCTCGAAAGGAGTACATAGGTAGCCTTTTATAAGGTCCAGTCCGAAATCTCGAAAAAAATTTCGTCTTTTTTTGTCTAGTGCTAAGAGATTTGCGGCCACATAGGTTCTTCTCGACATAGATGTAGTGTTAGCAAACTTACTCGTCTTTTTTGTCTAGTGCTAAGAGAGTTGCGGTCACATAGGTTTTTCTCGACATAAGTTGTAGTGTTAGCAAACTAACTCTCGTTTTACTGCTTGGGTTAGAAGATTTCCTTTGTAATCTCGTTTTCAGACAATCTTCTTGTATGCTTTTGTATTTGGAACGCTCATACCCAAATTCGAAATAAAGATCTATTGTTTTCTAAATTTATTTTGTTATCTTTCCATATTTTTTGCATTTATTTGGTCACTTGCTGTTGGCTCTCACAGAGAATCCAGATCTCAAGGGAAGTTAGGGTTTCCTGTCTTTCCTCTGATTTCGGAAATTGACTGTGTGAATTTCGGTTTCCACAGTTTGGCGCAAGGAGGAGGAGGGGGGTACGGATTACTCTAACTCACAGCCGCAAAACACTTGATCAAAACCATTTCTGGAAATATGAAAGACAAACTCACAGCACTGACTACTCCTATGGTCAACGCTTACGCAAATGCTGTAGTGCTCTACAAAATCAAATACCTAGTTGCGACTTCTCGCACAGGAAGAGCACCAAAACGAGCTCGCGATTTCTCTGTCTAAAACAGAAAGGGCCATGATAAAATCTATCATGCCCCGTAGAATTTGAGTTGGAGAAATCTCAGTGCGTAAGGGTTAGACCAAAAGAATTATTCCGAAAACTTTTCGGAAAAAAATTGACCTCCTCAAAGTTGCGGAGAAAATGTAGATTACTCGCAGAAATAGAAGATCGGCAAATCGAGTTGCCAATTCCCCATTGTTGTATTTCTTTTGAATAATTTTCAAAGAAATGAAGTTCATCTCTATACTTGAAACTTAAAACGGCTAACGAAGACTACACTAAGCAAAATGGGAGATCGTATCCCTCACTGCTGAAACGTTTTCTTAAACGTAAGATTTTGTAAAATTCAAGCTTCGATTGAATAGAAACATATCCATTGAATTCTCGATGACTGTCACCTAAGCTTACTTCGGAAACCTACTCACAACTCATTTGGATCAATCCAACAGAAACGAGAAAATTTCTGATCAAGATTAGTCGCGACAGTTATGCCCATCACAGCCAGAGTTTCTGATACTAAAACCCATAAACTAAATAGCAGAACAGCCGCAAAACGTGAATTTTACAAGAACTTGAAAACATATTTACAAAGCAGCTTTCGTAAAATTAAACTCATAATATTTTCCAGAATAAATTTCGTAAAATTAAGCTCGACAACATTTTACTAGATGGCTTTCGTAAAATTAAACTCGAAAATATTTTACGGAACATCGTTCGTAAAATTAAACGAGTTTATATTTTGTGATACAACTTTCATAGAATAAATTTGACAACTTTTACGAAATGACATTCGTAAACAAACCTCCAAGCGTTTCGACAACCTTTGGAAATCAAACAAAGATCATACGAAAAGACTCTCGAAGAAGGAAAGAGATGGACCGATATATGAAAAGCGAACTTCGCCCATCCGCCTATGTCCATGGTCTTCCTGTCCTCTCTCTCTCCGACCTTATCGCCTAGGACCTCTCACCAAAGCCTCATCATCCTACAAGTCTTCCTTATCGCCCTTAGCATCTCCTGGTCGCCCTCGGCTATTCGTAAACGCCAAAATACTTTCAATAAAGGGTGGACAGAAATGAAAAGAGGATGGGGGAATGAGCTAGCAAAACAGAGAAGAGACAAAACCGCACCTCGGAATTGGAAACTTTTTAAATCATACTTGGAGTTTTCATAGGAAGGTACTAAGAAACAAAAATGCTTTCGAGATTTCTGTAAACTTTAGGGAACTAAAAATATAGGTGGATAGTCTAGCGAACTAAGTCTCACGCAATTTTTCCTATCTCAATCTATTGTTCCTTAACTGTTCAAGCAGATATTGCAAACCGATCTAAACCCCCGCAAAACCGAGAAATATCGCCACACATTTTCATCTCACTTTCTAAAGAAAGAAAGAACTAGAGACACGAACATCGTCTAAAAACCGAATCGTTCCTAGAAATTTTCTTAAAACCAACATATTCCAAGTTGTCAACTGAAAAAAAAACACTTAGGCAATGTGTTGCCTCATTAAAATTAACCCAAAAAAGGAAAACGACAATCTAAGATTCCCTATACGCTAGCAATGTATCCAAACCATCACGAACATAATCTCAAGAACAATACAGCATTTCTAGTCGCAAATCATGCGTTTAGAAAACCTGCACCAATATCAAACTGAAACTCGACGATTAGCCAAAGTGTTGAAGACCTTTTCGACTTAATAAAGAGAGTTCCGTATAAAAAATAAAAACAATTGTGTGAGAAATCTTCAAACATCAAAGCATTGCTTTTAGTTTCTTTTGAACCATTTCAGTCACAGAAAAGCATAAAAAAACATTTGCGACAAACAAAAACTGAAAATAAAAGTAGCAACAAGCACAACGAGGGGAATGCTTTCTCCCCGCTGTTGCCTAGATCTACCCTTGGGTGACCAATTCGTTCTGCTTGAGAAACAAATATGACATGAGAATCCTCTCAAAACCCTAAGAAAACGCTCCACAACTAGATCACAACGAAATAGACTTCGGTAAAACTCCATGAGTAACTCCGAGAAACTTTCATCAAAGATCGAAATCAAAGCAAAAACGTTTCTCGTAAGATCTGCGAAAACATCTCTACTTTGACATGTCCATACATAGCACCGATTTATTACCTTCATAAAACTAATCACCCATTAGTTTCGTATAACTAAAAAATTTTATACGAAATAATCAATGGGAAAACAAGTTCGGTATCACGCAAAACGTCTTCGCAATAGATGTGATCATGGACCGGATCACTAAGGAGAACAAGGACAGCCTAGATGAGCCACATGAAGCCACATTGCACCAGCAGCTTGGTGATGATGCTCTAGCCATTCTTGAAGGTCCCATGACTCGTTCCAGAGTCAAGAAGCTTAAAGATAATGTTGTGGGATTACTCACTTCACATCCACAACAAGAAAGTCTTGGACAAGGTCTGATCCGAGATGTCTTGATCACCATTCAAGCCATCTCTACATCAAGCTGAGTTAGTGTCTAGGCAAGACATGGGGTGCGTGCTCTTTTCCTTGCTTTTGGTTTTGTCCCACGAGGTTTTCCGGAGGAAGGTTTTTAACGAGGCCACAACTTGTCTTCACATCACTTAGGCCCTATCTCGGTCCAAGGCTAAAGAAGTTTACATTTTTATTTCATTTAAAAGCTTATGTTAAACTTAAACTATAGTTTCCTTTTTACTTATTTCCGAAACCCTAGAGAGCATGTTCTCTGGTTTCTCCTTATTTAAACTGGTCTCTAAACCCTATTGTACTCATCCATCTTTTAATCAACGAGTTATCTTTCTCCTTGACGGCTCTCTCTCTAAGACAAGTTGTCGAGTTTCTTCTGGTGTGTAGTATCCAGGAACCTAAGGGTGTTTGCTTGGTGTGTTATATCCGAGTTATTCATCTAGGAGTATCAAGAGATCTTATCATCCCTCTTGTGTCACCAATCGATCCACAACCTTGAAGAACTTGAGTCTCTGATTCGTTCTTGCAAGGATCTATCCATTCCCATCGACCAAAGAGCATCCTAGGGACGCATCAAGTGGTATCAGAGCACCTTTGGTTGGGAAGTACTCGTTTTCTCTCTTGTTATTTTTGTTTCATCCGTGTTTCATCTCTATCAGCTTGATTAAGCAGTAGATCTATTTTTTTAGGGCTGCTCGAGTTTCATAAGAGATTAGACAAGGAATTAAGCTTTTTCCTTTTTGCTTGCGAGAAAAACCCTAGAGAGAGAAACCCTAGCCGCCTAAGTTCTTTGCTTCTTAGATCACTTTGATTCATCTGTTAATCTTGTTAATCACCTTGAACACGAGTAGATTAAGGTTGTTTAGGGTGCTAGACAAGCTTAGAAAAGTTTAGACAAGATTTGAAGAATTTCCTTTTTACTTGAATCGGCAAACCCTAATCTCCTTTTTCCTTGTAGCCGATTATCCTTTTTACTTTTGTCTTGCAGAAGAAGCTTTGGTTTGTTTTATCCTTTTTCCTTTTTGCTTGTCTTATTACCTAGAAACCTTTTACTGGTTATATTGTTTCTCCTTTGTGCAGGAAGCAATGGGATCCGAGTCTGAAGAAGAAGCTGCATTCATCAGGAAGAACAAGCTTCTCATGGAGGCTATGTCGGCTCAACTCAATCAGAACATGGTAGCAACCATGACCGAGATGATGAGGACCAACCTCAATGACATCCGGAGAGAGCTCAGAGAAGAAGTAAGAAGAGCTACTAGTCAAGTTACAAACCAAGAGACTAGGAGAGAAGAGAGACCTCATGCAACTCGCCAAGAGCATGCTGGTTATGAGGAGACTAACGATGAGTATGAACACCTCAGTTCATCCTCAAGGCAAATCCAAAGAAGACATAGGCGTATCCAAGAAAGAAGGATGAACCAGGGAGATGAGCTTGCTGGTTTGAAGATAAAGATACCCCCATTCCATGGCAAAGTTGATCCGGATGCCTACCTTGAGTGGGAGAAGAAGATTGAGTTAGTCTTTCAGTGTAAGCAGTATACAAACCACAAGATAATTCAGATTGCTGCTACTGAATTCTATGACTATGCTCTAAGTTGGTGGGATCAGGACATCGATGTATGAGTGTCGATTACTGAAGAGTGGTCT